>JABUQX010026021.1:27500-44105 GCA_015478945.1 Trachelipus rathkii
GATGCTGCTTTCAACAATATTTCGGGAAATGGCCAACGCGTAATCTTATGTCTTTGTGACATGCTACTGTTGCGCTCGTTCTGCATTTTCGGAGCAGTGAAGACGATGAAGGACTTCCCGATGTCAATCCATGCGCAGGGGGCAGCTTTCAGCTGAATCCTAAATCCCAGCTGCAACTTCAGATTAGCAGAAAATCAAAGACCATTGTGTCTTTCCCTGGATGACAATCCATGGTCTCTCGATATAATAACCATTCCCATTTGTAAGGCAATTTTTTAACATAATATAGAGTGGCAAATGTACCATTTTACTGTTCGCATAGTTTTCTATAGAGAGAGAGCATCATTGCATATGAGATCAAACGCCGCCCATGAACGTTTAACATGTTCATCTTTGACAATCAATTGAACAATATGCTATCCTTAGAAGACCAGCCGCCTTCACCATTAGTCTCCCCAATTTCAACATTCAAGAAAAAGTTTAAGCAAAGTTGCATCTACCGTGTCAAGCCACCTAACACTTTATTCTGAGAAGAGCATCCACCATAATCGTGAACGCTCCCTTCCATAATTCTTCCATCTTTCTCTGACATAACAACTTTCTGGACTCCGTTCGTTCTTATAGTCCCATGACAAAAGTCCTTTTTCTCTTACCACCAAAAGGGGTAAAAAGAGTAAATTAAACATTATCAACAACCACTTGTAGTTTTGCTTAAGAAGTAAGATTGCTGCACAGTCCTCATTACATAAATCACTATGCATTCCCATTTTAGTTTTTCAAGATGACTTCCTGTATACACCTCAAATTCGTATATTATTCCAGATGCTCCACACCTTGAGAAAACCTTGTACTCCCATTTATGAGGTTTATTGGGGTTAAATGTTTCAATATAATCCGCTTGTTTGGTTAGATTACCTTCATCACACTGAAGTATATCTCCAGCTCAAGGAGCTGAACATTTGTCAAACCGACTCCAAAATCAGGCCTAACCTTGAATAATATTGTCGTAATCGAGAGCCAATTAACCGGATAGTTTGAGTTTATCATGAAAGGATGAATCTCGCTTTATTGCTCAAACGTTGACTCTCCTCTCCAGCATCTGCGATTTGGAAATGAGATTTTGATTCCAATATATCCGTATCTGTGGCAGAGGAAATATCCCCATATACGAGAAATTCGCCCCAATAAACGTTCAATCTGTTTATGTTGTGTCAATACATCCTAAATCCCTTCTGCCCAAGATCTTTTGCTGAGCCCAATATAATTAGCCCATCGGAAAATTAAATACATAAGCCGTCGATCAAAAGAATGCTTGAAAATTGATAGTTCTTTTTCTCAGTGGGTGAACCATGAGCCTAAGAACTGATTCGAGTAGCCACAACTTCTTTTCTCCACCTATCACGACTTTCGTAATCCCACTTCAGCTTCAATCAGAATCGAGAGGCAAAGCCGATGTCGAAGCAATAGGCCTATGTACTGAAAGTCTTCAGGAACATAAAGCTCTGGATCTTAAACATCATAAACACTTGTTCCTCCAACTTGAACCATTTTTCTCTCTATTTCTGCAGCAATTCCTTGGAAGTAAAAACAAAATTATATATATATATATATAATATATATTATATATATATATATATAATATAATAATATATATATATATATATATTATATAAAATAATATAAATTAATAATAAATATATATATAGACTTCGTTTCGACTTATCATCTTTTGCTTTGCTTCCGTTTCCCGTGCTAAACGCACCCTACCCAAAAATTATTATTTATAATATCTATATAGTATATATATATAATTATATATATATAATATATATATAATATAATATATATATTATTATATATATTTACCCTGTTACTCTTTATTTATTGATGTACTTCATTCCTCTCTTCTGAATTCCTCTTATTCTGAAACAATCATCATCAGTAGGTCAGAAGTCTATAAACGTGTCATCATAAAAACTCTATGCGTCCTCATCAATTCTAATTCCTTTTTGTTAGTGGAATTGTAAAAGGCTCTTGAATTCATTCTCATTCTGACAAAAAAAAGAACCTTTTAATATTGCATTGATCCAAATTCACAATCACTCATAATGTTGCTTCAATAAAAAATTCGGCCCCCCCCCAAAAAATGCCATATCAATGACCATACTGAACTACATACAAAAGCACGTTGCCAAAAATTCTATAATCAAAAACTTTCAGGAAATATAACCCTATAATATGTCACTTTACATTTCACTTAAATATAAAAATCTTTCTAAAAAAAAATTTCTAGTAGCCGAAACATAAAAAAAAAAAAAAAAAGTAAAACACTAAAAAACTTATTCACCGATATCGAAGAATTGAGTGCTCATAAAATCAGACAAATCCACCCCATATGACAGTTGGAGCATCACTAGTTCCGAACACGATATAAGAGTCTCGGGAAGGAACATGGACACAAAATCAGGGATATTAACTGTGTTATTGGGATTTTTCCAAACGTCAATTGACAGCATGATGAGAGAATATCCTCTGCCACAATACCGGATGTATTGGAATCCAAAATCTCGATTATCCCAAATCGCAGATGCATTGGATGGAGGAGTCAACAGATTTAAAGCAATAAAGATTTTCATCCATTTCAATGATAACTCAAAACTACCGGCTAATGGCTCCTTGAAGTACGACAAATTATTCAAGGTTAGGCCTGTTTTGGAGTCGGTTTTGAACAAATGTCAGCTCCTTGACCTGAAATATAATTCCAGTATGAGAACAGGTCATCTCAACCAAAAGCCGGTCATATTTGAAACAATATAACCCCAATAAACCTCATAAATGGGGTTGCAAGGTTTTCTCAAGATGTGGAGCATCTGGAATAATATACGAATTTGTGGTGTATACAGGAAAGTCATCTGAAAAAATTCTAAACTGGGAGTCACTGGTGATTTGGTAATAAGACTGTGCACCAATCTTCCTTCTCACAAAAACTACAAAGGTGTTTTTGATAATTACGTTACATCTTTACCCCTTTTGACCGAGCTAAGAGAAAAAGGAATTTTGTCACTGGGAACTATAAGACCGAACAGGAGTTTGAATGTAATACAGTTCAGAAAAGAATTGAAGAAAACGGAAAAGGACGGTACTGATTATCGGTGGATGCTTTCATCAATATCCAAGTGATTAGGTACCTTGACAACCGAGTAGTGCAACTTGCTTCAACTTTTGTTGCTGCTGAATTGGGAGACAAGGTGAAGCGGTGGTCTTCTAAGGATAAAGCATTTGTTCACATTGATTGTCCAAAGATGATACAATAAATAACAAATTATTGGCGTTGATCTCAATGACATGATGCTCTCTCTCCTATAGAAATAAAATTACGAGCGAAGCAACAAATGACGTCCAATACACAATATTACTGTAAGAAAGATTGCGTCTACCAATGGGATGCTATTATACGAAAAGACCAATGGAATAGTCATTCAGGGAAAAAACAAGAACACAATTTCTTTTGCTGATATCATTAGCCATCCATGAAAGTGCAGCTGGGATAGGTTCACTGGAAAACTGCCCCCCTCATGATTAACATCGAGACTCCCTCATTCACTCTCCTGAAAAAACAAACGAGCTCAACAGTACCAGCTGCATCACTTTATGGCAACTGTTCCCCAAGGTTTTCAATAAACCCCCCCACTTGAAAAAAAAACATCCAAAAACCCATTCTGGTTTATAAAAAAAAAAAAAAAGGTGAAAATGAAGGAAAAAATTCAACTGAGACTGAATGCTAATTAATTGAAAGATAGTATTACTTATCTGTTTAATTTCTTAAGTGGTAATTTTATATTGTAAATTGCCATTAAAATACTCTTTGTATGTTATTATATAATTATTTATCAGCAGTAACATGAGTCGCAAAAGAGCCCTAAGCTGAAAAAAAAGCCCTAAAGCCTAACCATGTGCCAAGACCATCCCACACCAAAACACACACCCACAATACTAGGTGCAAGGTTTAGTTTCAACCTCACATGATGATCATGACCTTTGCTAATTACTAAAATCTTGGAAATGTTTCTCATTCGAGTTATCAAAATCATATACAAATGAAATGCCTTTAAATGAAATGCAGATTAAGTTACCTTCAAAAATGAGTAAGAATCGTAATAAATGATATAAAAGTTATTTTTCTATCCACTTTAAACTATATATATATATAATATATATAATATACAATATATAATATTATATATATATATAATAAATTAATATATATATTATAATATACTATATATATTAGATAAATATACATATATAATAATATATATAGTATATATATATATATATAATATATATATATATATATATACTCAATATATATATATAATAATATAATATATATTATATATAGATATTTATATAATATATCTATAGCATCGTCAGGTAAAGTTCCGTATTTTGCCCTCAATTTTAACTCTCGGGTTTTTCGTTTTTTCGTTATTTTTTTTTTTTTTTTTTTTTTTTTTTTTTTTTTTTTTTTTTTTTTATGAAAAAAGCCAAAAAACCCCGGTGGGTTTGCCTTTTCCCAAAATCCCGGTTTTAATGCCAACCCTGACAGTACTTTCAACATAAAGACATAAAACTTGACCGCGTTTAGGGGCGCATTCCCGAAACTAATGAAAACAGCAATCGATGCCAAGATTTGTGTCCAAAGATACAGTCCATACCATTTTAATCAAGTTTTTTTTTTTTTTTTTTTTTTACAACCTCGCCGCCGATCACGGAAAGCCTATTCCAAGTGAGGGTGTAAAACAAATCAACAAAATCTAATCACTAACGCAAACACCAGATGGAGCATACAGTACGCGGTGGCTTTAAAGTGAGGCGGAGATTTAAAGGAGTAGGAAAACCACAGAAGATAGAAGAGAATTCCACATAACAAGGTGCAGGTAAAGAACGAGGCACACAGCGAACTATCTGGAGTTGCAATATCAGACAACAAAACCTATGTGCCGATACAGCACCCTTGTTCTACGAGGGAATCGTAACTGTGCTGGTACGCGAATGAAAGCTCCCCGACACTTGCCGCACGGTACCTTATAAGAAAAGAGATAAAGCACCAACAATCCGCCGCCTGGCAAAGATAGAGGTCAAGTGAACTAGAAAGAAAAGGACAGTTTATAAAAGTCTTTTGCTTTGACTCGACCCTATCAAAAGCCTGGTGAAACCTTAGCCCCCCCAGATATGAGAGAGTGACCTACCATACAAGGCGGATGAGGCCCTTGTAGATACTGATACTGTGAAAAAAAAGCTCGCAGTCAAAACAGATACTCCCAGTTCTGAGGCCCCTTACAACGTGTTGAGTGAAGGTGTTCCAAACATTTTTTTTTTATCGTAAGGCCTAAGGATGTTCCCTTTTTCCTAGAAAGACGAGAACGAACCGTCGACCAAATGAGAAAGTTAGAAAGTGTCTTAAGAGAGAAATTTTGAAGAATTAGAGTTGTTTCAAAGCAATTAATTTACAAGGTTGAGAACGACCCCACCCGGAAATTCTATCTCGGTGACCGAAGAAAGAATCGGAAAGATTAAGACGAAGAGCAATTCTAGAAGTAAAAAGGGAGCAAAATTGAAAGATGTTAAGAATAAGGGCGAGTCATCGGCAATACTGAGTGAATAGATTAAAGAATGTGCATGTGAGAAGATTCATTAATAGAAAGTAGAATAAAGTAGGAGATAGACCAGAACCCTGAGAACACCACTAATTACAGAAAAGAAGATAAAGTCGCCCCATCAACAACCAGCATATTTAGCGATTTTGAAGAAAACTAGACATAATAGCAAAGAGAAGGAAGGAAGCCCAAAGAGGGGAGCTGGCAGAGCAGTGACGCGGCCATATTACCTCGGTCAAATGCTTTGGAAATTTCAAGCGCCACCACGCAACGTCTCCCGTATTCCTAAGGGGCGGAAAACCATAAATCGCTTAAATAGGAATATCATCACCAGTAAACCCTCTGAACGCCGAACAGCCGTACTGGTTTCTCTATAAACAAGATACCAATATCTATTTAGTTAGTCGATATAATAATATTATCTATTTTCTTACCATAAACAGACGAATCTTAAATACATTTTTTCATAAATTTTCAAAATTTAAAAATAAATTTTATTAATTTTTCGACGAAGTTTATTCTAGTTTCCATCTCAGCTCTTTATACTCTCATGCATCAATGTTGCAAAACATTGCTTCCAATTTCAACTATTTGAACTAAAATATGAAAAAAACCATCATGTACATTATTCAGATTTTATAAAATAAGTTTTGTCCTTTATTTAACGTATAAAGAAATAAAACAAATAAAATCAGAGAGAAAGGTTAATTTTAACTATTGAAAAGTGTTGGGGTACTTCATATACTTCATATGTTTTCTTGCTTCATTAACTTCTTTTGATATTTATTTAGTCCTACACTGTTCTTGTTTCTGACCCAAAAAAATTTTAAATAATGCAAAAATTTAAAAAAATCACCTGTTCATTTCATTTTCATTCATATATCTTATATTACATACTATAAATTATTATTATATATTATATTATTATGATTTTTTATATTATTAAATTTTAAGACCACGAAATAAGTTATTTTTACTGTAAATAAATATAGGTGATAGTTTTTAGCTATTCATCACTGGTAAAGCTTTTCCTTCCAATGAAGATTAGTAAGTAAAGAAGAAATTAAAAATAAATTAATTTTACTTTTATGCATTAAAGAGTTGAACACTAATTTGGTAATGTAATCGATCTGAAGAAACAGTCAACTATCTTCATTTTTTCATAATCAGCAGTGCTCATGAAATGTATCAATTTTAATCTTAATAAAGGATTTCATTTTTAAGAAATTCAAATAACATGTACTTTCATTAGAAGTCCCTCGTGTTATTAATTAGTATAGATATAAAATATTAATATTTCTTCCTCAGGAGATTGGCAGCAGTGCATCGTCTGAAACAGGGTTGGTCTACGCCGCCTCGGTGCGTAGGAAGGTTGACTCGCCGACTCCGGCGGGAACGCTGTTCAATCCTCCCGCGTAGCACCTGAGTTTTATCTTCCTTAGAGCAATGAATAAAACTCGGCTGCGAACACTTGTGGTAGAACAGCTTGGGATAGCGCCAATTAAATCGATTTCCTGTATCCCCACCGTTCTAGCCCTCTGAAAACGATAAGCAACGTTAAAAGAAAGCTTATATATAATATGTATATATATATAACTATGATAATATATAATTATTAATATATATATAATATCTATATATATATAATATCATATTAATATAATATAATATATAATATTATAATATAAATATATTAATAATATATATAATAATACTGCTTTTAAAACAGTCTTACAAATGCCATTAATAATTATCTGACAATCGTAAATGCATATTCCCAAAATTGGACAATAAAAAGATTAAATAATTATTTCCAGATAAATATTCTGCATTGGTAACGGAAACAGGACTCATTGTTGAAGAGGGCTTTGCTTCCCCAATTGGGGAAACCCTGTACTTTGTCTGCCATGCATTAATATATTAAAGCGAAAATCTCTTATTAAAGGAGTGTCATTTAACTTTTCAAATCCCTAAATCACCGACCCACCCCGCTTTCTTCTCAATCGGAGCGAAAGAATATATTTTATTTTAAATCTAACATCATTAACTTTTTTTTTTATATGTATATCTTATTTTAATATGCAATATTTTAACCACTAAAATTTAATATTACCATCCTCAACTCATCCAAAATATTAAGGAACAAAGATAACATCTATATTTGTAAAGAATTTAACCGTTAATTATTTATCAATAATAATAATAAAAAATAATAATAACTAATACTTTTTTCTATTTTCCTTAAGACCGTTATTAGTAATTATATATTATTATTATTAATTATTATTATATTATTATTAATTATATATAATATTATCATTCTAACTATCAAAATGTATGGAACAAAAATAAACATATTTGTTAAGGAATTAAGACCCTTATTATTATTATTATTATTATTTTATTATTATTATTATTATTATTATTATTATTATTATTAAATTATATTTAATAGTTTATTAAAGCAAGACATGTAAGTTGTAGTAAGTTTTATTTTGTTCATGTTTTTTTTTTCAAACTTTTAAATTTAATATTTAATTTTATTTTTAATTTCCTTGTAAATTTTGTCTTAATAGATTTTAAATTGAAACAAAATTTCTATAATTATTATTTTGAAATTAAATTTGTTTTTATTTAAATTGATGTCTTATTTTCCTCTGTTTGTATACTTTAAAAAGAGTTCTCAGACATCAATGCATCCTTTCTATTTTTTTAAATTTACTCAATACTCCTACGTTGGGAGTTTACAAAATAAATCTACTTGTAATTTATAAAAATAAAATAAAAAATTTGCTATTTTTTTTCACTTCTGATTGAAAAAAAAGCCATACGACCTTCTACATGGAAGGTTGTCAGACTAGCGTCCCTTGAGACTTGACTTTTTACCATTCAAGTGGAGTGGGGTAAAAAGAAGGAAGCTTGTTCCAAACTACTAATAGTTTAGGTAAACGAATGATCATAGGAGCTTAATTTGAAGTCATAGCGAAGAATTAAGAAAGTGAAAAATCAACCACACCGGTTTTCAAAGAATTTTAATAACCTCAATAGAGTGAGAACAATTTAAGTTTGGGACCATCCTATGTTATGGTAATTTAGAGTTGAGAGAGAGCAAAATAATTAGAAGATTAAAAGAAAAAAGACTTCCTGGGGGTGGAGAGAATTCTGCATCGGGGGGGGTGTGTAAAAAGTGTGTTCTCGACCGGTTTGAAAGTAAAACGTAATAAAGTAATTTAGAGTTGAGAGAGAGCAAAATAATTAGAGATTAAAGTATGTGGGATCAATCATTAGAAGATGGATAAAAGAAAAATAGCTAATATGAAAACTGAAGTTAATAATATGACTTGAACCTATGACTTAATCGTACCGAAATGTTTAATTTTTAATTTTTAAATTTATGGCAGAAGGCTTAGAATAAAATGCAAACGCTGTGCAGAGTAAGCAGAAAATTCTGAAAGTTATCACGGAGGCCGGCTGCCTGCAATTAAATCCTTGGTAGAATGTAAAGGGACTAAGTCTTTAGTGCGTTATAAAGTCTACATAAGGGTATGTCGTACCACCGTGTGTAATCGTAAATAGTAGGGAACAATTTCTGAATAAGAGTAATAGTTTCTAAATACATCATATCGTCAATGAACAATCTTTATGGCGTATTAGTGAGAAGAATATTGATAAAATGAGGAATAACTGCATTAGGGATGTGTGGTGTGTATAAAGGAGTAAATGAGAGAATAGTGAGAGTACATTGAGATGTGTGGAAAGGATGAGAGATAGTCGGTTGGTTAAGCGATATATAGTGGTGATGTACTGGGAATCGACCGGCTGTGCGACCAAAGAAAAAGTGGATGAGTCATTAAAAGAGAATGCCTGGAGAGAGAAATTTCTACGTCGAAAGGCCGAAAACATGGTCATAATAGGAGGGAATAGGCGGCATTTGTAAGGCTAGGTTGGTAAGGGTCCGTCAGCTGGCCAAAGATAACCCCCTAGGGTGGGTTTTACTGCACAGCTCTCGCTAAAAGGTATAAAGGGAGCGGTAGGTGGGTTTCTTTTAGACTCTCAGTATTCTCTACTACTTTTTTCTTTCAGTGCATGTTTAACGTACCTTACCATCCATCAGGGGCATACGAAGTGGTGATGAATATATAATAATACTTAATAAATATATATAATAATATATAATATAATATATAATAATAATAATATATATATATATATAATTAATATATATATATATATATATATACGTATAATTATATAAAATACAAATGTTTATCGTACTTTTTTTAAAACAAAGTTTACACTCATGGGCATATAGCCCTATTCTGGGAGAGAAAATTATAGGCAATATTCTACCTAACTGACTAGAGATCGAAAACCGGCCCTGGCCATGCGACCGCGGTCTACCGATTGGCCAATAATACTATATATATATATATATATAATATATATATATATATATAATATATAATCATAATATAATATATATTATATATATAATATATATATAATATATATATAATATATATCTAATGGCGCTATATAAGTAGGCCGTAGGTAGCTCCTACCGCAATATTTTTAGGTTTAAAATAATTGCCATAAAATTTAAAAGTTAGCTAAATTATAAAATTTATATAAAATTAAAAAAAAAAGCTTTCGCATCAAAAATAAAAGAAACATGATGCACTAAAAATATAGCCTATAAAAATAATCAAACGTAAAGGATCTCGGTCTTATCTGATCTTAGAAGTAAAATCTTTGCACCGGACGAATGACGTCATTTTTACATCAACTTATAAGGAAGCTAGCCTGTCCTACCTATAATCGAAAATATATGAAAACCTTTCGTTCTCTTCCCGCAAATATTAGATGTGTGGCTTGTGGCAGTCTTTGAAATTTTTGTATCGGATGTGTCTGATTGTTCTCGACTATGAATATTAATTTATATAACTTTATTAAGTGTATTTACATATATAAAAAATATATGAAAATAAATGCATACTCGAAGTGAGATTTAATATATTAATAGAAAAAAGTAAAAAACCTATCTATAAAACCACAGCTTTCATTTAAAAAAATGATAGCCTAAGAAATTACTCAATCAATGTATTAAGAATAAGTATTTTGTAAATATATATGTAATGTATTTTTCAAACAAATAAATAGGTACGTAATATAAATATAAAAATATGTTTTATGTTTCGTAGCTATATCAATAATATATATATAAATAATATATAATATATATAATAAATATATATAAATATATATAAAAATATATTAAATATATATATATATATATATATAATATATATATATATATACTATATATATATATTGGTGTCGCGCGGGGGTTCCTCCGCCCCTCCCTACGGGGTCGGAAACATCCCCCTAGTTGCCCCGTCGCTCGAACCCCTATTGCCGTATATATATATATAATATATATAAATTAGTATATAATTATATATATTATAATAGTATATATAATATATATATATTATAATATATACTATATATATATATATATAAATATAAAATATATAATTACTAATATATATATAATTTTGTGCCACCGTAGAAATGAGATTGCACGAGAACTCAGAACACCCGTTACAGACCGACCGTTACAGATAATTCGACCCCGTTATAATAACTTTTTAGAGAGGGGCATAGTGTTTTGGATATAATTTAATCATTTTAACACGAACCATATAATTGTTACGTTTACTCATTTATAACATAATTATACGTTCAGGCTAAAAGTTACGCTGATTCCCGAAAATGTCTCCTTTCTACTGTAATGTAATTAGTTTTTAGATACACTATACGGACAATGAAACGCGGCATATAATATATAATATATAATATATATATATAATATACTACAATATATATAATTATATATATAATATATATATATAATATATTATAAATAATATATATATATAATATATATAAAATAAAACTCTCCCAATGTATTCTTTCAGCAGCTGATAATATATATAAATATATAAATATAATAATAATATAATTAATATATAAATATATATATATATATATAAATATATATATATATCTAGTTTGTATGGGTTTAAAGTACATCTTAATTATATTACCACTACTCACTGTCGTGAGGGTAAAGTTTGAAAATATGTCGGCTGTGCAATGCCTGAATCATAGGATTTAATTACCTATTTTCTAGTTAAAAACTGTTGCAAAAATATTTGAAAGTCCACATTCAATCGGGTTTTTGCGTGGTAAATCTTTTTGGGGAGTTCGGTAGTTCATTAACGATTTCCTTTCTTAAACATCCGACAATTCAAAATTTCTTGAAATCAGCGAAAGTTTCTACATAATAATGGTATATATATCATATATATATATATATATATATATAATATATATATATATATATATAATATATATATATTATATAATAATATATAATATAGTATATATAATATATATATATAATTAATAATAAATATATACTATATATATAAAAATATATATAATATATATATTATATATATAATATATATAATATATATCTATATAATAAATATAATATATCATAATATATATATAATATATATATATATAAAATAAATAGTATATATAATATAAATATATATATATATATATAATAATCTATATATAAATATAATATATATATAATATATTATATATTAGTGGAAAGGCTAATACCCACCTGATTGGCAAGCTTTTCCTGGCAATAGCACGACAAGCAAGCATTTAAAAAGTCCCCCGTAACCGCGTCTCAATAAAGTCTATCATACAAAGCGAAATTTTTTTTTTTAGGATCTCTCTCTCTCTCTCTCCTCTCTCCCTTCTCTCTCTCTCTCTCTCTCTCTCTTCTCACTCTCTCGTCTTCATCTCTCTCTCTCTCTCTCGTCCTCTCCTCTCTCTCCTCCTCTTCTCTCTCTCTCTGGACCTCTCTCTCTTCCTCTCTCTCTCTCCTCTCCTCCTCTCCTCTCTCCTCCCCTCATCCTCTCTCTCTCTCATCTCATCTCTCTCTCTCTACACTTCTCTCTCTCTCGTCCTCTGCTCTCTCGCTCATCATCTTGCCTCTCTCTGCATCATCTCCGTCTTCTATCTCATCATCCGTCTCTCTCTCTCCTCTCTCCTCTCCCTCTCTCCTCTCTCTTCTCCTTCATCTCTCTCTCTCTCCCCCCTCTCTATTTGTTAGCTTAGTTATATGGAAAAGAAATGGAATGGACAACCTCAGTGCCAGAAGACAGAACCATCCTCATAAACTGCGTTGAATCACACTCAGGAGGACCTCTCCCACCGAAGCAATACGCATTCCATGAGAAATCAGATGAGATAACGTCCGCAATTCCGACCTATTAGCATGCACCGACGTGCCAGAAACGTTATTACCGAGCTGGGCCTTCCTCGTGAACTTGAAGAGGTAATACTTAAGGATACATGAATATGTGAATCGGGGAGAAACGCCAGGAGGAAAGATTTCAGCAAATAAGGAGAAAGATAGAGATAGAAAGTTAAGAACGTTAGGTCACTCTAAGACGATTCAGATGATAAGAGAAGGGACTGGCAACAAAACGTCACAGTCATCGTCTGAAAAAGGATACGATTCACCACACAGTACACTGAGATTCAAGAAAGCCAATAAAAAGGTATCTTAATGAACGGATAGCTTAAGACCATAAAGTGTAGAAAATATTGGGTAAAACCCCAAACCGAAAAAAGGAGAGCAAAAAACATTATTGCGCACATGGACACATAAGCCGCCTTTAGCTGATTAAATTGAGGATAGAAACGGCAAGATTCAACAGAGTAATTTGCGTCCTGAAAACCTCAACACCCAGTTTCGGTTGAACATAAGAATGAGTCGTTTGGAGGAGGAGCAGTCTGATGTCACAAAGAGTAAATTCAATTTTAAAACAAAAGTTTTTTTTTTTTTTTTTTTTTTTTTTGTTTGTGTTGAAATAAATACCCACTTTTCCTAAGAAACCTTTTCATAATATACATATATATACTACAAGATGGGCAATCGTGTACAATGAAATGTTTTTAGCTTACAGTTACTTACTTTACGTTACTTGAGAAAAAGGAGGTTAGCGTACCTTACAGTCCGTACATTAAAATTCTGTGTAGCGTTAACCCAGTTACTCGTTACATGTAAGTCGTACAATTAACGCACGTTTACTATCGGCATTTCGGGCTTAATAATCAGTTACAGTTTGGACAACATTCGTCAAACATTTCATAACTGCTGTATGTTTAATCAGTTGGTTTAACTGACTGTTGAAAAACCTTTTATTAAAAGTTCCCTCTGTAACCCATCAGAACTGCCAACAATAATAGAAAAATATTAAACTGTCTTTTAATTTTTTTATCCAGTGAACCTTCTTTCTTCTTGTCAAGATAATGCAAGAAATTGAATATAGCATTTAGGAATTTTAGTGATAGACATTGTCAAGCATGATTCATAACGTTGTTTGTTTAATCAAATATAGGCTTTAAATGCCTGATAATGTTGTGCGTCACTTTCTGAAGGTGCTAAGCAGAATTTTTTTTCTAAGAATGCATGAAGAAGATGGGGAAAACTCGGAGGACAAGAATTATATAAATTAATAAACAACAAAAATAATTAAATTTTAGTAGTTAGTTGGTGAATAAAAGTTACACTTTTGATAGTAATTACTAATTATCTATTTAACGGAAAAGCTTCACTATTAATAAAATATAATAATTTTTTGTAACCAGAGAGCCCTCTAAACCGCTAGGCAAACAGGCAAATGCCTAAGCGGCAGAATAAATAGGCGCCCAGGTGCGAAGAACGCGCAGACAACGGACGGAAAATATATAATAATATAATAAATATATCAATATATATAGTATTATATATATATAACAAAAACCCTAACATAGATATATTATTATATATATTTATAAATATATATAATATAATATAATTATATATTCGTATATATATCTAAATACACCCCACATAATAATATATAACCCGAGATATAAAAGAGATAAAGAAGGAGATGATAAAGTATATCAATAAAGGAGAGAAGATATGGCGAGTGCACCCACAGCAGGGGAGAGAGGTAAACGAGATGAAAAAGATTTGTTCTGATGTATATGTGTGTGAGAAATGAGAAATAAGAAAGCATGGTGTCGGAATTATAGTTGGACCAAGACTGTCACCATGAATATAAAGAGTAAAAATTATAAATGAGAGGTTGATTATGTCGTATTGAGATAGCCTGATAATCAAATATAGAATATCAGGTATATGCCCCAAAACAGGGGCACTCAAAAGAGGAAAAAACTAGATTTATGGAATCTGATGGAGGAAGAGGTGGGATGGTAGGAGGAGGAGAGAAGGTGCTTGTTGACGGGAGATTTCCAACGCTAGAGAAGAACAAGAGAGATGGAAGAGAGTATGACCATTGGAGAGATACAAGAAACATGGAGGGAGAGCGTTGATTAATTTTTGTGTGAGAAACCGATCTAAAATAATGAACACGTTTTCCAAGCATTGAAAGTCTCCATCTTTACGAAGTATAGATGGAATCAGGTAACGCATACAATTCGATCATAAAATCGTATAATCTACATACAGCTCCGATAAAAGATGGTGAAGAGAATGTAAAGGATCCGGCAGTGTCCCTTGATGCGGATCATAGACTGTTGGGCGGACATAAATAAGAGGGGAGGGGAGCAAAATACCCAGAAGAGGGCAAGGGATCAGGAGTGAGAAGCTTGGAAAACAAGATAACGAGAACGAAATTATGAATTCGCAAGCCAGGAAACCACTAAAGGAGGAGAACGAAAACCGCAAGTAACCTTGCATATTATTCAAGGGAAGTGGCAGAGAAAACTCCTTGTAAATAGATGGCTAGGAGTACGGAGGAAGAAGACATACACCTATTCGTGACGAAAGAGTGAAAAAACAATTAAGAAAAACAGTCAAAACAGGTTGGGTTGAAAAGAAGAACAGCGTCAGCAAGGGAGGAATATTTACAGGCAAGGACAATGAGCAGAGAGAATAGATAGCGAGCAAAAAAATCGAGACGGAAGAATGGCAGGAAAATAACGCAGATGTGGCGAAGGAAGAAAAAGCTATTTAAGATGCGAAGGCGTTATACAAACCAAAAACCGAGTACAGAAATAATAAAGTTAGATAAGAACGAGAGATTCTTTGTGAGACCTGCAGAATAAGAAATTATAGATTGAACCGAATACTATGAAAGACTGCTAATTAAAATACAGAAAAAAGGAAGAATTGCGATCTAAAGTAGGGAGGAGCAAAGGAGGAGGAAACGAGAGATAACGAGATAAAGAATTGAGGAGGCTATAAAAAGGATTAAGAAGGGTAAATAAAGCCTCCAGAGAGAGGATGGAGTGGCTGTAGGAGTTGGTGGTGAGGGAGAAGGGAGCTGAGAGGAGTAATCAATATTAGTGAATAAGTGTTGAGAGAGGGAAAGGTGCCGGGAAGGTGGGGCAAAGCAATATAATAATACTGATATAATAAAGGTAAAGGAGATGCAAAGAAGCCTGTAATAAATCTATAAGAGTATTTCAGCTGATGGACATCTGGCAAAAAACGAAGAAAGGAGAGGAGCAAGAGAAGTAGAAGAACAGTAACGGGCAATAGAAGGGGAGTGGAATGACGACCCTTCATCACAACTAGGAATCTGAGAAGAAATCTGGAATAACTGGCAAGAGGCATTCTTGAGGGTTCATCGACCTGCAAAAGCATTGATTCGGTGCCAAAGAAAAAGCTAATGGACGAGAATTAGTGGAGTGAGGGTAGATTGAAAAAGGCAATAGAAAGTAATTAGAAGAAATGCAGTTTCATTGATTAGAACTGAGTGCGAGAACGCATAATGTTTGAGGTGAAAACCAGAGGAATCAGGATTTTACGAGCCAACTGCTTTCTAATTAAATT
>JABUQX010026022.1:0-15000 GCA_015478945.1 Trachelipus rathkii
TCTCAAGAAAATCTGCGTTATTTCCTAAAGACCTCTCAGGATGTTTAACATTAGGTGTATCTACGATGTAAATGACCAGATGGATGACCCATTTTGAAGGTTTCTGGCCCCCAAAACCACTGAAATAATTGAACATAAGAAAAAGAAATCGAAACTATGGTATATATTTACATCTTTCTTATGATGTAACCTCGATAAACAGAAAAGAACAATAAAAATTATAAAAAAATATTAAAAAATAAAAAAAAAAATTTTAAAAAAAAAGAAAAAAAATAGCGCCAGTAAACCTAAACCTTTTGCTATATCCAACACCTACCTTACCAAAATATCCGGTTTTTTTATTTTCTTTAAGTTTAATGTTCATGTTAAGCAAAGAGTCTTTCGGCTTTTTCTTCCGGTTTTTGGGATCTGTCCACTTCCTGAGGAGCCTCTGGGCTCTTTGAGCTCTCTTTAGCCTCCCAGTGCTTCCCTCAGCCCCCCCACCTTCATCGCCCCTTCCCATCCATGTAGCAATTTTGATTGTCATCCCATAAACGGGTTTACCATCTACACAATACGGTTGGAATTTTCTTTCCATTCATAGTGATTTTAAAAAGTTTGGGATATTTTTCTTTAAATTTTTACGTCTTTTTCACATTATTAAATGAAGAAATTTTGTGTTTTGAACATATCCTTAAGCTGTATAGTAAATTCAAACACAAACCTACCCATCCCTACCTTGCAAATCCTGGATATTTATTTACATTAACATAGTAATTATTCTAATCAGAATTTTTATTCATTCAACCTGTTCATAATTATCATAGACTGTATCATGAATGAATATGCTTCTACATTAGCAAAGGTCATGAACTAAACAAAAGTCAAGGTAACTGACGTTGAGCGCAGAACGTAACCTACTTCCACTTTTTCTTAACATATCATTCAAAACTTTGTCTTATTCGTAAGACAAAACCATGAATATAAATGAATGTCGTACAAATCGTTGACAAAAACATACCTTTGTGTGTAAATCTGCATCGGTGACGGTCAGCACCCGCTGTATATGATAAGGGTATCAGAAGTCTCCATACAATCAATACTTTAAAGCAAATTATAGCTCATATGAACTAGGAAAATAAGCATATACAACGAATAAACTTAGCACAGCTTCAAGCAAGAATATACTGCTAATATTATACATTTTAAGTTCATACTTATAAACTTTAATATGTGCCAACTATAAGCAAATAGACAGTTACAATTTAATATGTATATCTTTTTGTTCTAGAATATAACAAGTTTATTTTTGTTTGTTAATTCATTTATACCTTTGTTTTAAACCACTTTATTTCTTTTTTTAAATTTTTTTCTTAAAATCTTTTTGTTTTTTAACAAAACTTTTAATTTATTTTTAATTACATTTCTCTAAAACTTTTTGTTTAAATAACTTTTGTTTATTTTTAATTATTAATTTCTTAAATTTTTAATTTTAAATTTATTTCTTGTAAACTTTTTTTGTATTACTATAATAATTTTACACTTTTCCCAAGTTTATACTGTAAAAAATTTGTTTTTTACATACCCTATAACGGAAATCATGTGAAATCAGTAATATCATAACCGCCTCCTACTCTCCCCCTACCACGTCCCAATCTTACCTGAATCTATTGGGGTATTGGATCTTATTGATTCTATTTGATCTGTCGACTCTAGTCATATTTCGAGATAATATTTAGGATAAACATAGCAGTAAAATATGATCTGTTTTAATACTACCCTCGGTAATATATGCTGACATAATCAAAGTTATTCACATCATAAAGCTAACATAACATAATATGAAGAATATATAATGTATAACATCAAACCTAATTCAATCTCCTTATAATGAATAAACAGTTCAACATTAACAAATATATTCATACTTAGTATACAGGAAACTAGACTGAGATGGCATACAGACCGTATGCCGCTATTCCACTACTTTTTTTTCAAACAATATTCTATAACATATCACTTGATTATTTTACATTAAACATAGTAACATTTAACCAATTAATTTATGCATAACCTAACCTAAATTATCATACTTGACCGCACCGAATAATGCTAACGTAACAAAGTTTTATCACATTCATTGAAGCTAACATTAACAATAACCTTGATGTTTTAAGAATATAAATGTAATAACAATCAAACCTATTACATAAACCTATTAACCCGAATAACATACTAACATTAACAAGTCAAATACTTAAAACGTTTTAAGTAACTAGCAAAAACATAGTAGATAGTTTTGCCTTTAACAATCTTTTTTTTCTTTTTGTTTAAAATACTTTATTTATTTTATAACTTTGTTTTCTTTAAAAACTTTTTGTTTTAAAAAGCTTTTATTTATTTTTAATCTTTATTCTCTTAAACTTTTTTGGTTTTTTTTTTTAAACTTTTATTTATAAAAATTTTATTTACTAAAACATTTTTAGTTTTTACTAAAATTTTATTTCTTTTATGTTTATTATAACGTAAAAAAATTTACATTTTTACATAAACCTTAAACAGTAAAACAAGTAATAGATAACAAAATTTTCACATCTAATAAAAGCTAACATAAATAACCTGAATGCATAAGAATAATAATGTATAACATCAAACCTAACAAAATACCATACCTGGCAACAGGAAAGTAACTGAAACATTGGCCTTACTTACAGACCTTACCATATTCACACTTTTTTTTCAAACATATCTCTAACATATCACTTTTATTTTACATTAACATAGTAATATTTAACATAAAATTTATCATAACCTTACCTCACCAATCAATATATGTCGACGTAACAAAGTTTTTCACATCATAAAGCTAACATATTAAATATCCCTTGAACTAGGAATATAACGCAAAATGACAAAACCTAACATACCTTATGATCGATTAATCTGCTAACATTAATAAAGTTCCATACTTTAACAACACATAATAAGTAACTAACAATGCAATACAGAGGAACATGTACGAAGCTGATTGTGGTTCCTGTTTCAAACTAGAGTTATCATTAATACAAGTCGAGATTGTTCAAACTCTCGCCCACTTTTCGAATAGCAATTACGAAAATACCTTATGATCTTGTTATGGTTCGTTTTTCGAAACATTAAACGCAAATCTTGTATAGAATTCTTTGTTTGGTTTTTGTTTTCGAAACATTAAGACTATACTTTGATTACTTGATTTTGACACTAGGACAACATACAACATTCTATTAAAAAATGCATTTTTTTTTTGATGTTTTTTGCTAATTATTCTTGTGTTTGTATAACACTCTAACTGATTATTTTATCAATTTTAATTATCTCTAAAGAACTTTTTGTTTTTGTTTTTTTAATAAATAAGAAAGGACTAAGTTTTTAAGAATTTATTTTCGGTTATAATACTATTTGTTTGTGTTTACTAAAAGGAAATTTAGGTTCTTCTTTATTTTTATACGTAATATAAATTTTGTTGTTTTTTACATACCCAAGTAGCGTAGAAGTTCAAGTAAATAACCATCAGCCATACTCTCCTCATTTCGTCTCCTACCTTCTCACCATTGATCTAATCGATCTATCGAACTATTAGGTTCAATTGTCACATTTTCTGTGTTATCATTTTGGGTTATATACTTCAGACATAAAATAACAAGTTCTTATACATCTGATTCGAATCTGGATAATAAATTACTTTATACATGAACAAAGTTTTGTCACATTAATTAGTAAAATCTAACATTAGCTAATCAATCCGTCTATAGAATATAATGTACAACAATAAACCTAACACATCTCCAACCTCAATAAGCGGTTAAAATTAACAAAGTTCCACACTTAACACAGTAAGTAACTAACATCAGTGTTCTGCTTCATTATAAACGTAACTCTAGTTCACTACTTTTTCAAGTCAATCCTACATAGCTAATGTTAATTTTAGATTAACATGTATATATTTAACCAAAATATATCATAACCTTGTCTTAATTATCATACCGATTCAACGAATATAGGCTAACGTAACTATAGTTTTCACATTAAGTAAATGCTACATATGATTCATCTGAACTTAAGAATTATAATCCATCATCTTGACATACTATATATCACTTAAACATGAATAAACTTGTTAACGATTAACAAAGTTTCACACTTAACAATCAGTAGATGTAGTTAACCATAACATACAAAAATAACTATTTCAACACTTTCCTCAAGCATATTCTCTAGCTATCATGTTATTTTACATAACATGGTGATAATTTAACAAATATTTTTATCATAACATTGGCTAATTATTCATACTTGATCAAATGAATATATCGCTAACAATATTATAAAGTTTTTCCCATCAATAAAGCTAACAATAGCATAACCCGAACTAGAGAAAATATATGTACACTTTTGTTATAACGACTAACTCTGAACACAACTTACCTATGAATATTTAACTGTCAACAATTAAACAAAGTTCAGCCACTTAAATTCACCATGTCCTCGTATAAGATTATCAACAACAAGCGGTAGAGATGTCGTAATCGTAATGTCCATCTGTACCGACCAGCGAAATATGTCTTACTGACGAAAATCGTATGTATAAACAGCAATCCATTAATAGGTAATGGGATTTCTTTCTTTCAACCAATCTATAAGAGCGTAAATCAAGGATATATAACATCACGAACGAACCATAACTTGGTTCAAAAGTCCTATCAACATGCCATAGTACTAACTTGTTTAAACATGAAATCAGATCACATATATTTGCTATTTTTCATATCTATGACTTACGAGCAATTCGTTTCCACATATATTTATTTGTTTATTTCTTTGTTTCACTTGAGTTATCAGATACAATTCGCAGATATGTTGCAATCAAACTCCTCCCACTTTCGTAAACATTACGCCAACCACCAATTGGATTTTGTTTGTTAACAAACGTTTCACTACTAACAAAGTAGAGGTAACTACATTAACATACAAAATCGTAACCAACTCATACTTTCTCAAGCAATACCTCTAAACATAATGTTAATTACATAACATGGTAATATTTAACAAAGAAGTTATCATAACATTGGCAAATTATCATACTATCACGAATATACGCTAACGTAATAAAGTTTTTCACATCAATAAAGCTAACAAATAACCTGAACCGGGGCTAAGAAAATAATGTACAACTCATCTTAAACACAGCTTACGCACTAATATACTGTTAACATTAACAAAAGTCCCGCCCTTAATATCGGTAAAGTAACTTATACAATGCATACAAAATGTACCTATTCATACTTTTTACAAGCATATCTCTACCATATTAACGTTAATTTTAACAAAAATATAATTACAATAACAAAAAATTTTAATCACAATCCCTTTCTAATTATCATACAGAACAAAGAATATACGTTATCGTAACACTTTTTTACATTAAACATAGTAAAAATTTAACAAAAATAATCATCTATACCATTAACTTAATATCAATAATCCCCTACGAATAATTTGCAAACATAACAAGTTTTATCCAAACACAACATTAAATATTACAAAGTTTATTACGATCAATAACATAGAAAACCAAGTTTTTGAATAAAATGAGATCATTAATAATTAATCGTTGTAATGAGTTTACTGATTATTAAATGCTGTTAACAGCATAAAGTAATCTTACATTGATATCATTGGAAACGTAACATAATTCACTGCTTTTTCAAACGTATTCTGTAACATATCATGAAGGTATTTTATAACCTAACATAAGTAATATTTAACAAACATTATTATCATACCGTACACTATTGTAATCATATCAATACCCTATATCGAATATAATGTCTAACATTAACAATTGTTTTTCACATTTAATAAATGCTATACATAGCAACATATAGAACTAAAGAAAATAATTGTACAATGACAAACTTAATACACAACTTACGCACTAATAAAACAGTTAACATTACAATAATTCGACATTCTTAACACTAGTAAAGTAAAACCAACATTGCAATACAAAACGTAATCCTAAATTCAATGTTGCTTTTCCAAGCATATCTCTTAACACATATAACGTTAATTTTACATTAACACAGCAATATTTAACAAAAAATTTATAATAACCATTGTCTAAATTATTTCATATACAGACAAACGAAATAACTGTAAAACATAATCAAAGCTTATATCCAACATAACATCCAATAAGATTCTTATGAATAAAATAATCATAGTTTGTAAATAGTTTTTTTAACTGATTTTTAAATGCAGTAAATAAATGTTCAGTAAATCAGTATATCAAACCATCAACCCCTCCCTCCCTTCCCTCCATTGATCTATTGATCTATGTATCTATTGATTCAAGTCATATGTCGAGTATCATTTCAACTAAACATAACACAAAAATAAATGTTTTTATAATTTTACTAACCATGTGATATAATGCTAACTGTAACAAAGTTTTTGTACATTTAATAAGCTAACATAACCTAGAAACTAGAAATATGTTAATCACTGACAACCTAACACATCATTACGTACGAATAAACTACTAGCATTTAAACAACTTCCCTCACTTACTACAACAGTTAAAGTTTAACTCTTACCATACATAAACGTTAAACCTAATTCATTTTTACTTGATTTCAATACATATCTGCTAAAACATATCAATTGTTAAATTTTACATTAACATCGTAAAAATATTTAACAAAAATTTATAAATAACCCAGCAATCATCATACTAAACAGCAAATATATTGCTAATGTAACAATTTTTTTACATCAAATTCGTAATATTTTTAAAGCAATTTTCATCATATAATCATCGTCTAATATATCATAATCCTCTTGGAATATTGCAAAACATCTATTACATTATACAAGTTGAGACCAACACTCAACATAAATAATAAGTTCTTGTTATTATCTCAATCTATCGAATATATCCTTTAACCAACAACAGTTTAGCATCAATAATTAGCTAACATATCAATTCGGCACTAAGAATATATATTTACATAATTGCAAACTCTAATCCATACCTCACCTGTATGAATTAATTCAGCTATACATCATAGCGGAGTCTGATACAGTAACGTAGCCTAATCAACTCGTATTCCTAAAAGTGTGTTCGCTGAGATAGCGCCCATCGACTACTTTATATATATGATATAATATATATTATATATAATATATTATTATATTTAGTATATATAAGTATATATTATATTATTATTAGTATTATTACTTGTATTATATATTATTTATTAATACTATTTTATAGTATTTATGATTATATAGTTTATGTATTGGCGATGTTCGCTTCCCCGAAAGTCATCATGCATGTATGATTATAACAGACAAGATAGGACAGAGTCGGGGTATTTTCTACGGCCTAACGGGGACGTACGGGGCTTCGTCCCCCAATCTGTCCCTCCGTCGGCCACGAACGCCGACTAAAAAGGAAAATAAAAGAATTAACAATTATTCATCCAGATTGCAGGTAATATTAATAAAGAAATCAATCATTGGTTTTTTCAACGTCTTGCTCTGGGTCACTACTTGCGAAATGGAAGGTATATAAGAACGCACGCTGCCCGCCCTAAGTATTTATACTAATATTTTAAGGTGTTATTAATAAATATTAGAATATAATAATTTTTTTTTAAAGTTTTCATCGATGAAATTGTATTTTACAAAATGTTGTATTTTTTTTCCTGTTATGTGTTTGTTAGTAGTTTTTTGTTAGTTGCATGCATGAATGCTTATTCGGAAGCTTCCCATATATATATATATATTTATATATAGTAATATATTATATTAATAATATGTATATATAATATTATAACTGTTATGAGTTAGGTATAATGTATATATATATATATATATATTAATATATTATTATATATATATTTGTCTATTAATAGTTAGTGATGGGCTAGTCTCAGCGACTCATTTGGAATAACGATTGTAGCTCGTTCTTGAGGCAGCGTCCGCTCATGTGATGTTAGCTGATTATTTCATACGTGAGGTATGTGTAGCGTTTGCATTTGTACATTATATTTACTTGTTGACCGAAATGAATATGTTAGGGCTTTTATTGATGCTAAATACTTTGTTGGTTAAAGCATATATTCGTAGTTAAGTAATATAAGAACTTATTTTCTATGTTGTGTTTGGATTAAAACTTATGTTAGTATTTTTTTTGCAATATATTCGAGTGGGATTATAATATTTAGACATGTTAATGAGAATTTTGTGTTAAATATTACGAGTTGATGTAAATAAAAATGTTACGTTTGGCAATAACATCTGCCAGCATGGTAGTATGATGATTAGACTGAGGTTTATGTTAAATTTTTTGTTAATATTACGATGTTAATGTATAATTAACATTGATATTTTAGAGATATGTTTTGAAAAAGTATGAATAGGTTACGTTTTGTATGAAGAGTTAATAATTTTCCTGTGTTAAGTGTGGAACTTTGTAAATGCTAGTAGTTTATTCGTACAGTATGGTGTGTTTAGGTTTGTGTTTGTACCAATTATATCCCTAGTTCAGTTATTGTTATGCTTATATTATAGTAAAAAACTTTTGTTACGTTAGCTAGCATATATTCAATGGTTATTATAAAAAACATTTTTTTTGTGTTACATAGTGTTGAGTCGAAATGATACTCGACATATGACTTGAATCAAATAGATTCATTAAGATGGCGAAGGTCATGTGAGGGGCGGAAGGGTTGATGGTTTGATTTACTAGATTTAACTGATATTTACTTGCTTTAATAATCAGTAGGATTTTAAGTTATTAATATTATACTTAATTTTTAAAAACAAAAATTTTTTAAATATCCCGCTTTTTATTCAAAGAACTTATTTTTATGTTATGTTTGGGATAAAGCTTTGTTATGTATTTACAGTTATCATATATTCGTTGATCATTGATAATTAGACAAGGTTATTAATAAATTTTTGTTAAATATTGCTGTGTTAATGTAAATTAACGTTATATGTTAAGAGATATGACTTGGAAAAAGGCATGAATAGGTATACGTTTTGTTGCATGTTGTTACTTTTACTAGTGTTAAGTATGGAACTTTGTGTTAATGTTAACTGTTTATTAGTGCGTAATTGTTGTGTTAAGTTTGTCATTGTACATTATTTCTTAGTTCATATGATGCTTATGATGGCTTTATTAATGTGAAAATCATTGTTTATTGATTAGTCATATATTTCTAGGTAATGTATGATATTATAGGTACGGTTATGAAATAATGTTTGTTAAATGCTTACTAGTGTTATTTGTACGAAGACCGAGGAAAATGTTACAATGATACTGTTTGAATATAAGCGGAATATGTTACGTTCTGTATACAATTTAGTTAACTTTACTGCTTGTTAACAGCTTTAAAAATCAGTAATACTGATGTTACAGCTTTAGTTATGGATATTTTATTCAAAGAACTTGGTTTTGTTATGTATCGTTTAATAGCTTGTGTAATTATTTTAATTGTTTGTCGGTTTGTAAAACTTTGTATTGTTTGCTAATTATTCGTGGGGATATGATATTTAGTTATGTTATGTATAGGATTTTTGTGTTTAATTTTACTATGTTTTAATTGTATAAAAAGTGTTACGATACCTGTATATTCTTTGTTCTAGAATGATATTTAGATAGTGAATATTCAGTTATTTTTGTTAATTATTAATTGCGTCATTGTAAAATTTAATCGTATATGTTAAGAGATGTTCTTGTAAAAGTATGTAATATCGGTTTATCATTTTGTATGCTAGGTTTGTTTAAGTTACTTTTACGATGTTAACGTGGGGACTTTGTTTAATGTTAACATTTTATTAGTGCGTAAGCATGGGATTTATGGTTTGCCGTTTGATACACTATTCTCTAGCTCTGGGTTATCTGGCGATGTTACTTTTAATTGATTAGAAACTTTATTACGTTAGCGTATATTCGAATTGATTTAGTATGATAAATTTTGCCCAATGTTAATGATAACTTTTGTTATAATATTACCAATGTTAATGTAAAATTAACTTATGTTAGAGGTATGCCTTGGAGAAAGTATTGAGTAGGTTTTTACGATTTATGTATGTTTTAAATTGGTTAGTTACTTCTTACTGTTGTTATAGAATGTGAAACGTTGTTAAACATTATCAAGAATCAATGGTGTTGCATAATGTTTCGAAAAGTGGGTAGAGTTTGAGCAAATTCTCGAATTGTATTTGATAACTCTAGTGAAACAGGAAATACAAATATTATATGTTGAAACGAATTAGCTCGTAAGTCATAGTTTATGTAAAATACAAATATATATTTTGATCTTGATTCATTTTAAACAAAGCTTGTAATTTGGCATGTTGAATAAAGACTTTTGAACCGTTTATGGTCCGTTCGTATGTGTTATATTCCTTGTTTAACGCTCTTATGATTGTTGAAAGAAAGAATCCATTTACCTTTAGATTGTTCTTATTACAACTATTTTCTTCAGTTAAGACATGTTCCGCTGTGCTGGTACGATGAAATCTCCTCGCATCTCTCTACCGCTTGTTGTGATATCTTTAAAGAGGCTGGTGTTAAGTGTGGAAACCTTTGTTAATGTGACAAGTTTTTCATTAGGTATAGTTTGTGTTAAGGTTTTGTCGTTGTACCTATTATTTCTAGTTCGGGTTAATGCTATGTTAGTCTTTATTGTATGGGAAAACTTTATTATAAGTTAGCGTAATATTCATGATCAGTATGATTAATTACCATATGTTATGATAAAAATAATTTGTAAATATTCACCATGTTAATTGTAAATAACATTAGTTTTAATGCTATGAGAATGCTTGAGAAAAGTGTGATAAGGTTACGTTTTTGTATGTTATGTTAACTACTTCTACTTGTATGTAATGTGAATACTTTGTTATACGTTACAGTTTTCATGTTGGGTTAAGGTGTGTATATGGTTTTTGTCAAGTGTGGATTATATTCTTAGTTTCAAGATGATATTCAATGTAGCTTTAATTATGTGAAAAATGTTACGTTATGCCTATATTTCGTTGATCGAGTTATTGAATATTTAGACATAGGTATTATGAATATATTTTTGTTTAAATATTACCATGTATAATCTATAAAAATTTAAACATTGCTATTTAGAGTATCCTTGACAAATAAGTGTGAATAGGTTACGTGTTTGTACGCTTTGTTAGTTACTTTACTGTTTGTTAAGTGTTGGAACTTTTGTTTAATTTTAACACGCTTATTGATTTGAGATGTTGTTATAGGTTTGTTGTATGTACATTATATTCTTAGACCGCATGATGCTATGTTTAGTTTATTATATGTGAAACTTTGTTACTGTTAGCAGTGATCGTTGATAGTTGTATATAATGAACGTGTTCTTATGTTAAGCTTTTATCCAAAATGGAACACGAAATGTTGACTTTGACAATAGTTGATAGGATCGGCTAGATCATTGGATGGAGGAGACGATGAGGAGGTAGGCTGGATTGTTGATTTTATCTGATTATTCTGCTTTTTGGGTATGTAAATTACAACTTAAAATTTTTTGTTTACGTTATAAAATAAAAGAATAAATTTTTTAGTAAAAACAAAATTTAACGAAATAAAATTAAAAAATTAAGTTTATTTTATTTATAATAATAACAAAAACATAATAGTTTGTTAGAGTATATAAATTATCAAAAAATTTAACAGTTTTTTAGAGTGTTATAAACACAAAGACATCTTAGCAAAAACATAAAAATGTTTTTAATAATTTTTGTGGTATGTGTGACCCGTGTCAAAACGAAGACAATCAATGTAAGCTTAATGGTTTCGGAAAACAAACCAAACAAGAATTCATAGGTATTTTTTGTCGTACTGTTTTCGGACAAGACGATACTCAACAAGAATCAATAGGTATTTCGTAATGTTTCGATAAGTGTGGCGGAGTTTGAAATTCTCGACTTGTTTTGATAACATCTAGTTGAAACAGTGATTAACTCTACATCAGCGTGCGTAACATGTTCGCTCTGTATGCATTGTTAGTTACTTTAGTGTGTATAGTGTATGGGACTGTTGTTAATTGTTGACCATGTATGCCGATCATAAGGTATTTTGGTTAGGTTTTTGTCATTGTTTGCGTTTATATATCCTAGTCAGGATAGTGATATGTAGCTTTTATTGATGTGAAAAACTTTGTTACGTCAGCAATATAGTTGTTGCCGAGTAGTATGATAAAGTTTTGTTAAATGTTACTATGTGAAAAGGTAAAATAACAGTGATATGTTAGAGATATTTTTGAAAAAAGTGTGAATATGGTACGGTCTGTAAGCAATGTCAGTTACTTTCTGTTGCCAAGTATAGTATTTTTTTAGGTTTTGATGTTTAATACATTACATATTTCCTTGCATCAGGTTTATGTATGTTACTTTAATTGCATGTGAAATTTTGTTATATTACTGTTTTACTGTTTTAGTTTAATGTAAAAATGTAAATTTTTTACGTTAATATAACATAAAAAGAATAAAATTTTAGTTAAACAAAAGTTTTAAAAGAAATAAAGTTATAAATTAAAAGTTTAAAAAAAAAAACTAAAAAGTTTTAAAGAAATAAAATTTAAAAAATAGCTAAAAGTTTTTTAAACAAAAGTTTTAAAGAAATAAAGTTAAAATAAATAAATTTTTTAAAACAAAAAGAAATAAAAGATGTTAAAGGCAACGTTCTATATGTTTTGCTAGTTATTTCACTGTTTGTAATATTCGAACTTGTTAATGTTAGTTGTTTATTTTCGTGTTTAAGGTATGTTTAGGTTTGATGTTATACATTTTATTCTTACATCAGGTTATGTTTATGTTAGCTTATTATGATGTGTTAAACTTTGTTACGTTAGCATATATTCGTGTCGTGGTGGAGATATTAGGTTTATGGGTTATTTTGAAAATTTTGTTAAATGTTACTATTGTTAATGTAAAATAACAGTGACTATTGTTAGAGATATGTTTGAAAAAAAGTGTGTATAGGGTTACGGGTCCTGTATGCATCGTCAGTTAGTTTCCTGTTGTTAAGTATATATTTTGTTAATGTTGACTGTTTATCTTCATGTTTAAGGTTGTTAAGGTTTTGATGTTATAATCATTATATTCTTACATCAGTGTTATGTTATTGTTGCATTTATTGATGTGACAAAAACTTTGTTATGATCTCAATATATTGCGAGGTTATGTATAAACGATCATATTTTTACCGCTATGTTTATCCTAAATGATACCGAATATGAAACTTATGACTTGATTCAATAGATCAAAAGATCAATTAACCCAAATAGATGCAGGGTTTGGGACGGGTAGGGGGAGGTAGGGGCGGTTTGATTTACTGATTCACTGATTTTCACCCGTTTTAGGTGTATGTAAACAGACAAATATATTTTACAGTTATAAAACCTGAAGTGTAAAATTTTTTAGTAAAAACCAAAAAAAGTTTGTAAGAAATATAAATTAAAATTAAAAGATTTAAAGAAATAAAATTAAAATAAACAAAAGTAATTAAAAATGCTAGAGTAAAAAAAAAATGTAATTAAAAATAAATAAAAGTTTTAAAAACAAAAGTTTAAAAAAACAAATAATAAAAAAGAAATAAAAGTGGTTTAAAAACAAAAGGTTTTTTAAAGAAATGAATTAAAATAAAATAAACACCGATCAATCATTAGCTTCGTACTTGTTCGTTCTGTATGAGTTGTTAGTTACTTACTGTTGTTAGTATGAATCTTGTAATATTAGCAGTTTACTTCTTGCTTAAGCTGTCTCTAGGTTTTTAAGTTGTATGCTATTATTTCCTAGTTCATATGATGCTATGTTTGCTTTATGTGATGTACTTTGTTACGTTAGCATATATTCATGATCAGTTATAGATCCTTAACACAAGGTTGTCGATAATATTTTGTTAAATGTTAACTATAGTTAATGTTAAAATAAAATATCATGATATTGTAGAAAAGAAGTGTAAGTCAGGTTATCGTTCTGCGCTCAATTGTTAGTTACTTTACTGTTGTTAAAGTTATGGATCTTTGTTAATGTAGCATATATCCATTGAGTCAAGTATGATAATTAGCAAAGTTATGATAAATTTGTAATATTACTATGTTTAATGTAAAATATCCAGGATTTGGGTAGGGATGGGGAGTGAGGTGGGTGGTTTGATTTCACTGAATTTATCAGGTTTAAGGTATGTAAATAACACAAATTGTTTAAGTTGTAAATATCGAAAAAGCGAAATTTAAGTAAAACCCGATGGGTTTACAAAACTATTTCAGAAAAATCATTGAATAATTTTGTATGTTATGTTATGTCTAGATATAAAAAATTGGAAATCAAGTAGATCATGAACGATGGGCTGAGGGGCGTGAGAGTGGGGGGAGGCTGAGGCGGATGCGCTGGGGAGGGCTAAAGAAGCCCTCAAGAGACTCCAGAGCTCCAGATGCTTTGAGGCGTTGATTTTAGATATAAAAATACTAAATTCTTTTAAGTTATAAACTTAAAAAGTAAAAAAAAAATGTTTAATTTTTTTAAAAAATTTTAAATTTTAAAAAAAAATTTTTTTATTTTTAATTTTTTTTTTTTTTTTTTTTTTTTAATTTTTTTTTTATTTTTTTAATTTTTTTTTTATTTTTTTTTTTTTTTTTTTTCTTTTCTGTATCGAGGATACATCATAAGAAAGATGTATACCAAGTTTCGTCGTTCTATGTCAATATTTCAGGTTTGGGGGCCGGAGACCCCCCTTTGGGTGTGTACGGCTATTTAACTCCATACACCTAAGATACATCCTGAGAAGGCTGTATACCAAGTTTCGTTGTTCTATGTCAATATTTCAGATTTGGGGGCCAGTACCCCATCTGGGGCCCATACGGTTATTTTAACCCCTGGTGCATCTAAGATGCATCCTTAGAAGGATGTATACCAAGTTAGCCTCTACGCTAATATGGT
>JABUQX010026022.1:20000-22500 GCA_015478945.1 Trachelipus rathkii
TGTATTGTTTGAAGGTTAAAAAAATTATTCATCCTTGTTACAAATGATATAATGGCGTCAAAGGAAAAGGTGTGTACAAATACTTCACGGAAGAGTATAATGACTGTAAAATTTTATCTTAGTGATAAGAGCATTCTCAAGGAAAGGGTAAAGTACGTCTTCGCTGAAAAATCCTCTAGGATCGAAGCGCAAGAAGGGTTTAAAGATGTAACTGATGAAGAAGCACCCAAAAAAGAAGAAAAAGGCAAAAAGAAACAGAACTGCTACTTAGAAAATGAAATCATATACTCGAGAGTATTTTCATGTTACAAAATATTGGGATAGGATTAATAATAAATTTAAGAGATTTTATAAACTTATAGCTGAAATGATAGTAATGGATAACATATATCAGACGTCAAGATATGGATTAATGAAATTTTTGGCAAGGATGTCCTCAATAAAACTGAAGCAAAAGAATTTCCACTCGTCCCTGAAGTACATTGAAAATTTGAAATATATGAATTTGTTTTCAATGAAATAAAACAAATAAAATAAATGATGCTATAAAGCAATACAACAAATTTCTTTCACACCGTGTTGCAGATATACTATGGGTGCGCTACTTTGAGGTCTTGACTTAATACTATCAAAACAAGATTAAATAAATCTGTTTTTAAGTTGCTTAACCTTAAAAGAATCGACACACAGGGGAAAACATCGTAAATCGACGAAATGTTTGAAAAATGGCATTGAAAGAGCAACGTTCATTGTGTACACGCGATTCTGAAGTAAACAAAATAAACACTTTTTCCTTTCTGGGCAATATTTGATTGGTAACATATATATAAATACAGTTAACAGTAGAATAGGTCAGAAAAGGAAATGAATCTTTCATTATCAAAGGTCACACAATTGCCACTCATTTCCAACATTCAGTATCTAAGAAGAGTAAAGATATTTCAAGAGATGCTCAAAATGCGTTATTAAAACGTTATACAATTCACCTACAAGATGGAACACATTTTGAATGTTGAAAAAACGAAGAAGTGAAGAGTCGCTTTATTTGTGTGCTGTACCATCAATACCTTCTTAACAATTTAGAGTGGATAACATATTAGATTGATATCTCTAACCCTTACGAAGAAATTATAATAAAAGCTTTAGCGACAACGACATCTACCATTGGGGTCATCCTTTTTATAGCCTTAAACCGATACTTGTAAAATGAATTGATTAAACCTGAAAACAGTTAATAACAATCATCGAAATGCTGAATATGAAGGAAAACAAGTGATTAGCTTTATGACGCAAACTTTGAAAGTCGAATTAAGAGAAGATTTAACGGACATGAAAATGATCATATGTATAAACTGGAACATATCTAATCCAAGATTTAAGGTAAATTTTCTAGTCTGCACAATAATTTTCAAGAAAATATTCTCTTAGCATGCCTTGTGACATCATTGAAATTTGAAATAAACATTTAGAAGATGCTGAGTCAGAAAGAAAACAAAAGTGAGATTCTTCAATCAACACACCGACAGTGTAATTCTTTTTCCAGTATGACGATAAGAGGAAGAATATCGCAATGCAATCATTGTCTTCATAGAAAAGAATCACAAAGAAAAAAAGACTGAGTCCACAGGAAGATGCTTTAAAACGGTGGAAGGAAGTATAAAAGCAAAATGCAATCTAAATTTGGCAAAAAGATTCTGTACAATTCTTAAGTCCTCAAGCAGTGTCCGTGAACAACTTCATTGGCGCTTGGATAACAATAAAGCCAAACCTGCCAACTTCATGAATAAAGAAGAAAAAATTATTTTGAAACATAACCACCACAAAAAAATCCAGATCTAAAAACAAACAATACAGTTATGTGGAAAAAATCTTTCAATATTTGCAATTCTACAAAACGTAATGTGTAAACCATCATTATATAATATAACTATATTTAAATATATATATAATATATATATATATATATATATATATATAATCATATATTAATATATATAATATATATTATATATATTATTATAATATATATATATATATACACTTAGGAAAAATTTAGTTTAAATAACAACTTTTTGAGTCTTTTCTACTACTTTTCGGTCCTGTGAGTCCAACCTCCTAAAAAGTAACTTACTACTTTTGATAGTAGAATAAAACTATTACTTGTATAGTCGAAACGCTTTTTAGGTTTGTATTAAAATGAAATTTTGTTCGTTTGTAAAATGACAAACTTAATTTAAAACTACTTTTTTACTTTAACTAATATTAGCAGGAGAGTTAGTAATTACTACTGAATTTGAAGCTTATATTTACTACTGTAGTTTCATTGCGTATGATTGTAAAATATATCCAACGCAGACCCAACATCATTACAGCAACTGGAATTTACTTCAAACCTTATATTATTACGTCACATCCGTCATTGAACCTATGATAGTCCATATTGATTCGTTCAACCGGCCACTCGAGGAGGATTCTCTCACCTCTTTAGCTTCCTGCATAT
>JABUQX010026022.1:27500-48886 GCA_015478945.1 Trachelipus rathkii
GTATTGATTATCATTGAGTCTCATTTGTTGCATATATAGTTGTGTTTTGTTTCCGTGTATTTTTCACTACTCCAGATCGCTGTTGTCGTGCCCATCCTTTTTTGTGCTCTGTCTGGCTACTCGTGTATGTAGTATGGAGTTTCTCTATTGTCATTAGCTACTATCTCGGAGTTTCTTTATTTGTATTTTTTATTTTGTATTATGTGTAATAGCAAAGTCTTTTTATTCATGTTTTTATTTTATATTATTCATTTTATTATTAGTGTTATTATCTCTCTCTCTTAAGATACAGTGTGCAGTACTTATATCCATCCATGATTATAATAATTCTTACATCACCTATCTCTCTGTCTCGTAATATTTTTAACTCAATTATTACCTCAATTATACCTTATCAGTATAACTCTATAATCTAAGCTTATACACGCAAGTCGTATCATTCTTAATTACTCAATTAGTCAATCTAACTACGTTCTGTATATATCTTGCAAAGTTTCTTTTTAATGCATGATCGCTGATCAGGATAACATTCACAAGTGAGCCTTATTCACACACTCCCACCCACGCGCCACGCTCCTTCTCTCATGCCATCACATCATAACAACAGTTATATTACTGCTCGCGGGCCGTGGCGGCGCTGGGCCCCATTGCATCTTGACATTCGAGTTAGTGGTCGATCTTATACGAAAACTTCAATTCGGTTTGACAGGACTCGTTAATACTGACTCTCCGCTATTTCTTAAGCTATGCGATATAAAATGATACTGATCTTTTATTTCTTATATGATGGCTACATCTCTTTTCTGAGGGGACGGTAACAATTCGTTAGTACTAATTAAATACTCTTGATCATGAGTTCCTTACTTTCTTCTTCTTTATTATCTCATCCGTGTCTATATCCTATCAACTGCGTATCTTATCTCTATTCTTGATTATCGCCTCCTGTCCCTTTCCCCCCGGGTTTGGGGTTTCCCTCCTCTAGCGCTCCGCGCAGCACCGCATCCTAAGCCCATATAGTAGTCAAACAAATTCCATCTATCATCTTTTTAGTATATTTCAGTCTCATATCATAGCATCCTCTCTTATCTTTTATCTAATCTTATCTCTATAATCTCTCTAAATGCGTCGGTCATACAATTTCTATATTTCCTTCATCACTTTATTAAGTAATCAATAATTCTGTCGCCCAATTCTTACTATGGGTCTTCCACGGGGTAGCTGACGCCACCTGGCGTTGGATCCTGGTACTCAAAGACAACTGGGCACATTTTGGCGACGTGGATGAGCGACCGACCTGCCCTAGTTAGTCCGTTGCGGTTACTCTCGCGATGGCCTGACATGGAGGCAAGCATTAATCCCCATCTTTACTATTAAGCTCACGTTGTGCACTATTTCGTCATCTTCTCCTCTTTTTTCTCCGCCCCCTACTGTCCCTGTGCGCGTTGCCGCGTCAGAAGTGGCACGCCACAGAGCGCACCATCAGCTGGCGTCATGCGCTGCCGTTCGCGGGAAGCTTGCCCGCTCGCTTTTTCCCGCGTGGCGTCGCTGGCGTTGCTTGTTTGCATTCCTTTATTGCACGCTACCAATCACCATGATTGATTCTGCTCACCGAACCCGACCTTTCAGGTTCCTATTCACTCCATTACCTGTGTCAGAGAGTTTAAGTGACATATAAACCTAATTCATCAGCACCCTCACACTTTACTCACTTGTGTCATAACATAGGTCAATCTTAGATGACAATTGTTAAGTGGTTTTCATAATATTATTGGACGACACCATATCTCAATATTTATTTACACGACTCTCTATATGCCTAGGTGCAAACTACCCTTCTTTTACCCACACGGGTCTTTTGCTGGAGTGTCTATTCTAATCTTTTTCATTTTTACTCTCCTTAACATTCACCAGTATGCTGAAACCGGTCCTGCAGTTGTCTCCGCACGAACCGTGACAAGTAACTTCTTTGTGAGGAGAGGTACTTTATTTTAATCACCATAAAACACTTCTCGTGTGTTCCTTAAAATCATATATCAACAATCAATCTTCTTCTACTCTCTTCTTCGTCCACGTAATTACCTGTCGGGTATACAAATGGTTAAGTTGCTCATCTTTATGGATATTCTTTTTCTGACATTGTAACCTCTGGAAGACGGGCTTGCCGCCTCCAATTTCTGGTTCTTAGAAAAATAGTTAAAGGTAAACTTCAATCATAATCTTTTACCTCCGCTCCGTTTACTCACCACTAAAGAGAAGTGCGTATCTTCGTTCTAATTGTTGGTATATATCAGAATTTTCATTTTTACCCTTCATCTTATCTACGGCTAAAAATTAAACATTTTCAAGTTTTTGATGGTTATTTACAAATCATATGCGTAGGCCACTTCCTTCAGGGCATACCAGCGTTTGGGTACCTACTCATCTTTTTCGTTTCATTTTTTTACTTCTCTATTCTTTCACGAGCGGATATAATAGTGTGAGGATAATTATAGCTCTTCTATGCACTTAATAACAGGGCCTATATATATCCTGTCTCAACCCCGGCTTCGCCTTTTGCAGCTTCTAACCTTTTGCCCCTTCCCCTCATTTTTCTTCACAGGGCGCCGCTTCTTTGGCCAGACGTAATGCACTTTTCCTTCAACCTCCTCACCACCTCTGACCAGACTACACTCAAAACTCCATACTCCTATCCTCTATTATTCATACTATAATAATCCTACTATGCCTCCTTTCCAGTTTCTTTCGACCACACTTTCTCTTCGTCCATTCCTTGACACTGCGATCGATCACGTTGTTGCCCGGAGTAATGCGCGAAGACAGCTGGCGCGCCGCGGATTGATCATGATAATATACGCAAGCAGAAGCTCTTGCACAACGCTCGCATCACGTGTCCCTCCACCTTCCTTACGCTCACCCTCGCACGCTCAGCCTTTGGTGCCTTCCCCCCTATGCGTGTGTCGCGGTGTCGTATCGCGTTTTTTAACTTCACACCTCCTCTTCCTCTCTTCTGCCCCCTTACCTTTACTTACGGCGCTCCCTTTTCTTGAGGAAGCTTCACACATAATGTATATAACCCTCGTTCCCGCAGCTACACATTCATCTAATTCAATCTATATCTGACTTTTGTCATAATATCTACAGTAATCTTTATCACTGTCGGTTTGAACGATGAAGGAAGTATTATCATCTTTTTTCAGCTTATTTTATCTAGTGGGGTCTTTATTACAATAGACCAATACTAACGAAAAACTAGATATTTTATGCCGTCGTAAATAATATAAGTCCTTTTATATATATTCAGGTCGTTCTACCTACCACATATCTTTAAATAATATATTATCTATTCAATCTTTCCTCTATATCGAAATTACAGCCTATGTCGTTATTCACTGTTACCCAAGCGAATATGCTGCTGGACGTAGCTAGCCATGCGCCGTACATATGTGTTGGTATATTCCTCATATTCCTTGAAGTGTAAGTTACCAATCACCCATTCCCACCTGGTAGTCGCGCGGGAATTCGGCGCCCGCATTCAATAGCCTGGTGTTGTGACCAACCAACATTGGCCACACTGATCCATGAGCCTCCATGCCCATACCCGGGGAATCCATCCTTGACTGCGCCCAGGATATCTTAAGCTCCCGTCTTGGACACCTAATTCGGACCTTGGAGGTACACTGTGTCTCACACCGGCCATTACCCCTCGCCGCCCCATATCCCGGGGCTCCCACTGCTGGAGGGTGTCCCATGAATCGAGGCCACACCCGGGCACCACCTGTCGGCGCCACTCCTCTACGACAGATCGGCGACACATACCCTTGGTACCTGTTATGTATGTAAACACTCTCACTTTTCACCCGCGGTTTCATATCAGCAACACCAGAGTGCAGTTCAACCTTCTGGGGCACCCTTTTGTCCACTCCGGCCTCTGCCGGCCTTCAATTCCAGCTCCATATGGAGGATGAGGTAAGGAGAAGATGCAGGTCCAAATCTAGTGTAAGTTCCTCTGTGGGACCCCAGCCCTTTCCCTCCCGCGATACCCCCTACCTTCCATCACCTTATCGGCGTACCCTAACCCATCTCTACCTTTCTGCCCACGACACGCATGTCTAACGGCGAGCTCTCATTCTATCTCCTATAAGTCAATCTAAGACTTCCTCTCTTTCCGGTGTACTCTTTATTCGTTTTCTTCTTACTTCTTCTTCTTCTTATTCTCTTACTACTTTCTCACTGTCCTACTCTTGAAGGTCTTTTTTTAAGCTCTCTGATAGCTTTCTATGCCTTTTTTTTTTCCGTGACTCTCGTGTCCTTTCCTGACCTGTCTTTCGGTTCCGGTTTGCTCCGAGTTTTTCCCCTCTGTACGGTCAGTGCTTGGCCTTGCACGCACCTTGCTGGCGGGCATCCTTTCTTCGCTGTTGCCTTGCAGGGGTGATTGGCTTGGGGTTCCCAGCGCTGTTCGGTCTGCTCCGTGGCTTTCCTTGAGCGTGGCTGCTTGGGTGTTTCGTGCTGATTTCGCCTTCCCACTCCGACTTTGGTGTACATGCGTTCTTCTCCACCCCAGCACTCGCAGTTGGACCTTCCTCTTCGCTTGGTGGACCGCGAGCTTGGCGTTCGGAGCGTGCCTCCTCCCTCTGCCTTGGGTTGGGGGATGTCGGTTCCCCCCATTCCTTTTTCACGCCGCGGACTGCCGTTTTCTTTGTCCCACCGGCCTTTTATTCTATTCGCCACATCCATTTGTTCACCACCTTTTCATGTATTCGGTTTTTACCCCGTTCCTTTCACCACTGCATTTTTTTTCGCTTTGTCTACTTTCTCCACGCTGCACTTGTTTCTCCCCCGATTCTCTCAATCTCTCGTATACTCTGCTCAGGCCTCGTTACTTCTTCTCTCTCTCTACACTTCTTGTGCACTTTCACACTTCTCTCTCTCATATATTCTCTATGATATCATGACATACGCCTCTATAGCATGCTACTCAGTCATAGATTATCTATCACTTGTCTCTGTTCTACGAATCAATCTGAATAAATAACAATCTGACAGCTTAACGCCATGCGGGCCATCTGATTAATGGAAATATCTTGCTCCTCAAAATTCCTCAATAATTTAGTCAATCGCGTCATCTATATCTCGTGGCGGCTCCGTGGTCATCTTGCAAGTGGCCCATACACCTCTACTCTCTCAACGTTCTGATTATATCTACTATCATCTCATTATTCACAAATTACTTCTGCAAAAATATCTTAGTCTCACTATCGCATTTCTAAAAGCGAGAGTTATGACAGACCCTTCGAAGAAATATAGGTTATACGTTCATCTCTATTCTCCAGCATAATCACAACGTAAGTTTTGATATTCAGTAATGATTCTATCTAACCATCTCTATTTACTATATCTCTTCATATGTATACTATCTTGCGATCTGTCCTCTCATGGCTGAAGTAATAACAGAGACATATACCCTTACCCTATCACTCACGCTGGGCTGTGTATCCCACAGGTCTGTTAAGGTTCCTCTCACAGATGGACACAACCATAGAGTTAACCACTTTTATAGTTTCCCACTTTCGCCCTTCATTGCTTTTTTTTTTTTTTCTTTTACTCCTTATCAGTTCCTCTCCACCCATCCACAATTTCACCAACTTAGTGTCGTCTTAAAGGCACATAGATTATCTGACCATCGATACTGATAGCCTTATCATCTCTCGATGTCCTTTTTTTAAATCTAATATTATTCGCTATGCTGTATTTTTTTATTCGTATGTTCCTTTAGAAGAATAGATGCAGTCAGTAACAAACACACACTACACACAATTACTCAGGCCTGAACATTAATACCTAATAATCATTACAAGGACTATTATTTAGTGGGCTGAATTAGATATCACTCCTGTCTTCTACCCTTCATTATGTTAAATAATACTCGAAAAATGAAATTTCTGTGTTATTAGTATCAACTAATTATAGCTAATTGACATCATAATAGATATATAATCATATCACTCTTTTTAATCTTCCGTATCTATATAACTCTACTGACACGTTGCTATTTATCGTGATGGGTGAGAGCCATCATCAAGAGGGTCTGATTCCGTATTTCAGCGCTTTATTTATATCCCCATTGTTGTATCCTTTCCTATAGCTTCATCATCGAGATTCTCTTACGTAATTTTATTTCCGCATCTGGTGGTTCTGCTTATGCTGGATTAGTCGACGAAGACTATTACAGTTTGAAGGCCATATCATGTATTACACACTCACGTTTTTCTTCACCTCATCGTCTCCCATATCTGCCACAGTCGCGTCATTATTTCTTAACGTTACCTACTTACGCTGCGTCAATACTTTTCTTCGTCGCTAGAGGGTCACTCATTCGCATACCTACTTACGTGTTTAGTTGACCGCTACAGTAAGTACTTGTTTGCTGTGCCACTCAAAGAAATAATTCGGGAGAAATATCGAATGCCTTCATTCACGAGCTCTTTTTCGTTCTGTGGAATTCCTCAGGTAATAATTTCGGATTTAGGTGCGAATTTCACTGTAGTCCGCGTTGTTCGACGGAAGTCTGGCAAGGGGTCCGTCGAAATGAGCATCGAACTTTTTCTACTTAATCGTGGGTATTTGGGACTATCTGGGACTCGGGCATTGTATCGTAGCCGGACTTTGCAGTCCTACGGTTTTCGCGCTCTTCCCCGCTTCGCGTTCGTATACACTTAATTTTCCTACAGAGCTTTGTAATCATCTTCTGCAGAGCAGTCGATCTCCACGGCGCTGATCCGTTTAGCCCATCGCAGACTCCACAGGTCTCAACATTATAATTACACTTAGTTCTACAATATCTACTTATTTCTTCTCCTATTTAGGTTAATTTATACTTTTCTGTGCCTCCTCGCGCGCTTTTTCGAGCTAGTCGAGATGTTTACCCACCCCCCGCTGACTTAATATTGCCTCCGTCGGGCCCTCCCCCGGTTGCCCTTGCCTCGATCAGACTCTTTTTTTGCCTCGCGGCCGTTCAACGCACTCATGCCCCGCGTATCACAGGGTCACGCTAAACTATCCGACATAGGTCACTAACGGCGACTCGCACTTGACCTCTCGCCCGGGCCTTTAGCGTTAGCCTTCGCTACCGCCTCCTACTCAGCTATTTCTTTATCTCGTCTATCTCTCTTTCTCTCTCTCTCATCATCTCGTCCTTCTATCTCTATTCTTCTATCCGCTCTATCTCTGTATACCTTATCTATTTATTCAATATATACTCTATATATCATTCCTTCTCTATACTTGGCCTTCTGCAGTCCCTATTCTATGCCCTTATTCGTGACTGGTATTGTTATACACTATTATCTTTTCTGTCGTCTTGGACTTTGTTTTACCATCTTTTTTGGGCCCATCCAGACTCACGGCAGTAGGGCTTGCCCTACACTCTCTGCTACCCCCCACGCGCCGCCTCTTATCATTTTCTTACTTAAGTTCTCTCTCTACTCTCTCGCCGATAACAAAGTCATATATCAATCGGTCTCATATTCCAAGTCCTCCTTCTCAGCATATAAACTCTATTGATGTTTGGTAATTTATATTACTAGTGTCCAGATAATATAAGATAGCATATTATATCCCTTTATCTTAGTGTGTTATATTATATATATATGATACAATCACGTTGTATTGAATTGTCTACGCACAGCACCACATAAGAGTCCTTTTTTTTTTCATCACTTTTTCCCTTTGCTTTTTGCACTAGCACGCCCTCCCCGGCTTTCTCTGTGAGCCCACGTTTTCTTCATTCCCTGCAACGCGGGCCCGCTATTTAGCACAATGGCACTTCGAGGGAGGAAACATTATTACATTCTGGGAGTGCGCGACACCACACGTCTTGGATGGAGTATACTCACTGCACTCAACTAAAATTAAAAAGCTGAGCTCTTGTCGTATGTCACCTGGTGGTAATATAAGCCTGGGGCTTATGGCTTATATGTTTCCTGCTGGCATGCGCAAAATTTAGGAAATGCATTAGTTATATCAGCGTAGGCTCAATGAGGCAGCTATAGGGTAAATATATCTGGTATATAGTCTCAAATGGATATTAAATCCATTAAAAGGTATTATTTGATAGGACTCGCAGATGCCAACCTATCTTCACCGAGGTACACAACAGATATCCTTTTTGTATTATCAAACACAATTACTTGCAATAATTATATTTTGGTAATTAGTTAATTTTCTACTTGGCATCTATATGAATATCTATGAAAGAGCAGACCGGGACAAAGCTGCGTCCTGAGCTTCGACAGCGCGCGATTAACGTGGCTATCTCCTTGACTTGATGCCTGCGCCTCAAAAACAGGGGTCAACACATTTCGCACACCATTTAACTTCACCGGCCCTCATATTGTTAACACAACCATCGCTTTAAATTAATCAGTTTTTTTCAGAGGCCTCCGCAACCACGGCAAATATATAGAAAATTTCTATGACACACCTCTTACTGACTTTGTCCCAATAAGGCCGCAACAAGGGGTTGCAGTGATATGGCAAGAATGTAAAGATACTTTCTTGTTACGTAACAATGCAACAACACGCGACCCAGACGCTCGATCTAGGTGTCAATAATTCAAGGGTCCCGAGTACACCATAACTGCATTATTAGGCCAAATAAGAAGTACTAAGCCTTAATTTACTAGGGTTGCAACATCCAGAGCATATATATAATATACGCTAGTATTATTATATTATATATCATATATTATACATATTATACTTATTACTTAATATTACTTAATATAATTTATAGTACATATTACATAATATAATAATATTACTATATATTATATATAATATTTATATATTATATTCATATGTATTTATTATAATAATATATATATATATATTATTCTTTATACTACAATATATATATTGTAATATGCTATTATTTAATGTAGGATATAATAATTATTATTATATATAAATAATATATACCTAAGTATTACTATAATTATATATATATATTATTTATATATATATATATATAGTCCTATATAGAGTACCGGTGGGCCTGGATTATAGGAATGTTCAGTACTTTATGGGCATAAAGTTAATTTTGAAGGAGCAGAACCTGCGTACTTATCCAGAGAAGAAAACTCGGGGAAAACTCGATTTAGGCGCTAAATTTAAGGAACGTTTCGCATATATTATAACTTAAGTATTAGAGAAAGAGAAAATAACGCCTAAAGAAAAAAAAAAAAAACCAAAAAAAAATAACTAAATCCTTTTTCTTATGCAGATGTGTCACAAACTTGAGCACTAGACGCAGTCAGTCTTGAAGCAGCATGTTGTCGAAAGAAAATGAATTAAAAAGGTGGTTGGCGGCTCCCACCGGTTCAACAGTAGGGGTGGCATCTGGACTTTTTTTTTTTACCCCACACATAGCACAGTCAGCTATTATCTTTGAGGTGAAAAATTAACTGGTTTTAAAAAGAATAATTCGTCTAACATATACTTCTAGTTACGCCGTCCAACCCCACATCTGTCCCTTTTTCCTCACTTATCCTAAGCCAAACATTACTATTATGGGTTGCCTGGATAACCAAAATTAGTCAAAAGTATTAAGTCGGGTGGTGGATTTCACCATTTCACTAAGTGTCAATCTCCATTATAATATGATACACTTTAAATGCGGGCGCACTTCCTCTCCTATGTGTTTGGCGGGCTTAAACACTGCCTTTTCTCCATTCTTTCCACCCAGGCACACCATCTCAGAGTAGTCCTGGTAACTAATAGTAACACTGAACCATCCCGATTCAAAATCACTTATACAATCAGCGTTCTACTATAGTGTAATTGCAGTCATCCATATTACTTCACTGATCGTCGGTTTGTGGCCCTCGGGTACTCTACAGTTTGGGCGTCGTCTACAGTGCTCTCCTGGCCTCCATTCTTAGGGTAAGATTAAGTTTTATAACCATCCTCTCTCCACGTTTTGTTACCAAAAGACCGAGGTAAATGCCCATCTCTTTTGTATATGTGTCAGGAAATAACGGTTTCATATTGTCCTTTTTTTTTGTAATAATCGGCTTTGTTTCATCCAATAAGGTTATCTGTCACTCCGAAGGTGACCCATTTCTGGTCTTAACACACTGGTCATATCAGAACGGTAGTGCCCACTCGTCAGCCGACAAGTAGAGCTCACAGTTTTATAGAACTTCAACCGATTGTAGCTAACCGGGGGGGGAGAGGAGGGAGTGTGCTTATCTATTTATTATACTAGTCGCCCCGACTGAATATGTGTTACATTGTCACTGAACCATCTTTACTCTCCTTGAGTCCCAAAATTGACTCCCTCCATAATTGGTAGTCCGATTTAAAGTAATTAAAACAGTCCCCCCAACATTTTTTTTTGAAACCGATGACAGTGAAAGTGTACTTCTATCTCTAAATTTAGTGCTGTTTCATTATGTATAAATATCGTCATCTAATATAGATCATAGTAATAATACCGAACAATAAATAAAGGACACTCAGTTTTCACTATTTATTACCCAATAAACTATTATTTAAAATTTATCTACTGCTTTTTATCTTAATATCTAGTAACTCACGTTGATCTTCTTAAATATAGGGTCCATTTATCACATCTAATAGAGATATTCAAAATCTTTTACTAAATATACTATTATTATATATATACTTAAATATAATATATATATACTATACTAATATATATATTACTATTATATATATATATATATACTATATATATATATTCTATATATATATATATAATGAACACGTAGGCAGAGGTACAGGAGAGTAGTAACTAGAGTACGTAACTAGAAGAGTAATATATACCTCAATAATTCATAAAGTATTAACTTAGTATCCACGGTACCCTACATTATAGAGGCCTGATTTTTACGAGTATCTATTGTTTTTTATACTCATATATTGTCATCACTCACCTCCAATATCCTTACATTAACATCCAATTTCTATATATATTATTCTTTTTCGTAGCCTTTCTTGCCATTCTAACCCTATATACTATATAATGCAACTGGATTAGTTCACTTTATATATGATCCCAAGCTAATCTGATCATCTTCAGCCATGACCACCAGTCCCTTACTCACCCATTATGCACCCCTTTCGACTCTCTCACAACCCCACCTTGCAACCCCACCTTCGGTCCTACGTCCGTTTGCGGTACTCCTACTCACAGTCTTGACTATTCGCACGATCCATTGCTTTTTCACATCCTTTCCCTCTAAGAGCGTTATCCGGTCTTTTTACATTGCAGATGTGTTCGCCATGCCTGCACCACTCGATCTTCACACACAACCACACCAGTTGTCACTTTTGCTTACTTCCCCTACTATCTCAACAACGTTGCCAGCGCGCTCGATCTATGCATTTTTACCATAACGCATTCCGCCACAGACACCATATCAATACCGGTACCGTTTGTATAATCAATATATATATATTTTCATTACTATATATATATATATTTATAATATTTAAGTAGGTATTATCAGTATATATATAGATTATACGAACTAAATCTTCAATTGCATGACCAGGAAATTAAATAAATCATATAATTTTATATAATTATATACTATTATATATAACTATATATATTAATTATTATATAATATTATTTTTATATAATTATTTAAACATGGATACAGATAACGGTTACACCGAGCCGGCACTTGTAATATATCTTAATATATAATATATTATTAATATAATATATATATATATATATATATATATATTATATATATATATATATATTATATATATTATATTATTATATATATATATATATATATATATATATTGAATATTTATTTGATAATTATTTAATATTATAGCAAATAATTAATAAAAGCATATATTTGCTTGATTTATTTCTTTACTTCGATTTCTTTTAATGTGAGAAAGATACAATCTGCACACTAAGTGAAGTCATTTCCGTACGAACTTAGGAAGCTGAGAAGGTAAAAGCTTCCCATCGAAAGTTGTTTTAACATACGAAATGTTTTGTTTTTCTAAATTAAATTTAAAATTTTTAAGTCAAATATTTTTAAAGAATTTTAATGTTTTTAATTAATTTCGTATTTTATGCTGAATAAAATTCAGGGCTGCGGAGTCGGAGTCGGAGTCGGAGTCGTGGAGTCGTGCAATTTTCCCGGAGTCGGAGTCGGAGTCGGAGTCGGAGTCGGAGTCGGAGTCGGAGTCGGAGTCGGAGTCGGAGTCGAAAACTCTGTGCAAGTGGGAAGAGGGTGGAGTCGGAAGTCGGAGTCGAAGATTCCTGTGTAAGTGGAGTCGGAGTCGGAGTCGAAAATTTAGAGAATTATTATTTTTATTATTATTATTATTATTATTATTATTATTATTATTATTATTATTATTATTATTATTATTATTATTATTATTATTATTATTATTATTATTATTTTAATTATTATTATTATTATTATTATTATTATTATTATTATTATTATTATTATTATTATTATTATTATTAATTATTATTATTATTATTATAATTAATATTTTTATTATATATCATATATTTAATTATACTTATGGCAATACAATAAAAGTTTGATTTTATCTCACCGTTCAAAATATATTTATTTTGTACAAATTTAATTTATTTTAAATCCTTTGAAAATCATATACAGGAGAAGAAGAAGATATATTTACATAGATTTCCCGACGCGTTTGTCTCTATACTTGAGACATCTTCAGAGGATTATTTCTTGTTAAGCGAATGAGTCTTTAAATTGATATATAATAAGTAAATAAATGATATCGGTCTGACTGATAAATACCATAAGTTTATATATTAAGGTCTGGTTGCTTGTTTTGATGTAGAAGGCCTCCGCAATTATGTGGTTTCTGGACTTCACAACGATCCGTATAATATTGTGAGTGTTTAGAAATATTACTAATGTTTGATTGACCATGTGCCGTATTGAAATGTTCAACGATTTTGCCTGGGACTGTAGAGATGTTAATATGCCTTGTCCGACATCTATTCTTCGTGTAACCAATATTGTCGACGTACAGTCTAACTCAAGGCAGTTAAATTGGGTACACAACGTGATGGTTGTCGGCAAAGCATCTCTTTTGCTAAAGGAAGATGACAGTTGTTTGGACTTATGGTATAGTCTGACTATAATTTTTAGTGTCTTTAGTTTTGAGGTGAGAATTCAAAAATATTACGAAGGCACTTCTCTTCCTTATTGACAAATAGAATTGGAAGTATTGAAGAAGAAATTTTATCGATTTTTTCTGATTATTTTTACTTTCCTTTATTATATAATTTTGTAAGGGTTTTTATTAATTAATTTTCAACTGAATATTGTGGAATGACACAGTTTAATTATAATTTTACTTAATGCGGGAAATTCTTCACAAAGTTTTTTAAATTTGAACATAAGTTGTATGCTCTGTACTAAAATTTTTACGATAGATTTTACGATGGTGTAGAAAGGATACCTTTGTTCATATACACGACATTATCAGTGGTTCTGACATGTATGCTGAGATAATGAAGCCGTCAGAGACAACATGATTTTGATGTCTAAAACAGATAGCTTATTAACCTAAGTTTCGTATGTAATTTTAAGCATGAACACTCTTGAATTCTATTGATGAAACTGATGTATATAATTAATGTTCCTAAAAATAGTGAGGGTGTCGTCGACATACCTTTGATCTTTCGAAAGGTCAGTTGCTTTTGACAATACGAAGCGTTTTTTTTCTTTCCTTACTTTCACATAATGTAATGTAGCAATAAAATGTAGTCTCAAGTGATCTGCTTTAGCAGCGCATCAGTTTGTAGATATAGTTTTTCATTTAAAATCTTAAACGGTGTTTTGAGTAACAAAATTTAAAGGTTTCATCTGTTGTTCTGATATATCTGTGGGGGTAGGTTATTTGATTGATACACTTCGTTAATTATTATGTCAGTCGTATCAAGAACCGGTGCATTTATGAACAAAGATTCTACATCAAGTGAGGCGAATATATTAGTGGCTTCAAGTTTTAAGTTTGATAATTTCATAATGTTAAATATTTGATTTAAAACTTAACGCTTGTGATAATAGTCGGAATGCTGTTCAGATTATTTGGGCAATTTCGTGTGTACCGTTCCGCCATAGATTTACAGGTTCAAGGTGAATTTCTGATTTTGTGCTAATTCTTTAGGCAATCCTTGAATAATCTAATTATAAAATCCAGTTCTTTTAATTTTTGTCAGAAATTATTTTGTTTTTTATTTCAAAAGCGATTCTGTTAATCACAAATAGTATTGAGACGATATATTGCTTACAATTGTTGATCAGTTGCTATTTTGGGGAGAGAGAGAGAGAGAGAGAGAGAGAGAGAGATAGAGAGAGAGAGCATTGTAATTTGAATCATATCACAGTAAGCTGAATTACCATTTTTTAACAATAAATTATTAAAAATTAGCTTCTTTTTATTCAAAAACCACAATTTATTCCAGGGCTGCGGATCGTAAATAAGATTTTTTGACTCCGCACTCCGGACTCCTTAAATTCAAATTTGGATTTTCGACTCCGACTCCGACTCCACTTAAACAAAAATTTTCGACTCCGACTCCGACTCCGACTCCGACCAGCAGAATAAAATCAAAATTTTCGACTTTGACTCAGATTAGTGCTTACAGAGTTACCGTAAAACATTTTTTTGTCTCAACAATTTTTTTTTCGCTTGCTTTTGAGAATAAAAAAATATACCACTTTTCCAATGAATCTAATCTCCAAATGCTATAAGGTAAAGTACCGTAAAGACATAAAGATGCAGGCGCAACACATACAAACAAATAATTTTCAGTTTCGGAAACAAATGTATAACGTAATTTATACAAAACTATTTTTATTTTTTTTAAAACAGCCATTCTAAAATTAACAGTTAATACTTTCAGTTTCAAAATAATAATAATAATAATATATAATAATAATTAAAATAATAATAATAATAATAAATAATAATATAATAATAATAGCATTAACAAGCAAATAAAAAACTGATAAAATAGAATGATTAACTGTATTAATATAATTAATGCAATTGTTTAAGATTGAATTATTTGAATTTTTGAAATAATCTTTTATTTACTTAGGAACATTGCTTCTTGGTTCCATAGAAGCACGCTTTGATATATATATATATTTATATTATTCTAATAATATATATATATAATAATAATATATATATATTATATATATATATATATAATTATATATTATTATAATATATACTATAGCCGTAGTCGGTACCATAGTAAATTTATAAAGGTTATATGTAATTGCAACCAGTACCGTAGCTTAGGCTCGGGTCTCTGGTGCGCAGATATAAGAAATCTTGTACAAAGAAAGTCCTGTATGCGAAAAAACTGTTTCATTCCTTTTTTTTTGTATTATCAAGGTCACCGAGGTGATTCTGTCACCAACGGAGTGCCTCTGGCATAGAAGCAGTTAGGAAAGGAGAGCCCGGAGAGCAAAACACTTTGACATCTCTCGGTCCAAAAATTGATACTTAAATTGGGGTCAAATTGATATTTAAAAAGTTAACATTTATTTTTGAACAATTGTTAAACAGTGAAATATCTTAATGTGTATTCATGTAATAGGCATTAGAACATATTAATAAAAAAATAAATAAAGAACGTTTCACTATTCCAAAACTATTTTATTATTTGCTATAGCAAGGTGATCTCTTAAATAGGGCCAATTAATCATTATAGAGATCAATCTTTGTACATAGTTTTGGTGGACCCCAGGACAGTGACAAAAAAAAACCTTTCTGATCTAAGGGGCGCATAACAAAAAAAAAAAAAAAAAAAGTGGGAATTGTAAAAGGAAAAAGAGCAAAAAACAAAAATAAAGTGAAAAGTGAAGAGAACGCATATACTGAAAAAGACAATAAATAAAGTCTTAGTAGCGTTGGTTACAATAGCCCCTTCTCATAACGTTTTTCATAAAGAATAGCGTGAGTACTCCCTTATTCATAAAGTCGCAAGACTGTGAAAAAAAGCACCATTTTCAAATAATATCACCGGCCAAAAAAAAAAAAAAAAAAAAAAAAAAAAAAAAAAAAAAAATAAAAAAAAAAATAAGAAACGGGCAGAAGGGACTTTAAATGCCCAGCCAAAAAAAAAAGATCCCCCCGATTTAAGCCCGGGGGGGTAGGGGATAGTCAAGTCCTACTTTAAAAGCATCTGCAAAAACTTCAAACGTTTCTCCCTCTTCCCCAAAATCTCCAATTCGAAGAGAAGAAAATTCAAATTCGGATGAGGAAGGAAGTCAGGACCTGCATACCCCGCTAAGAGCAAGATCTGTTACCCCCACAGTCTCCCCCTCCTTGAGGGAGACTCCAAAGAACAGTCTGCCTATCGGTGCCATTCCAAAGTTAGATGTGCGTAATATAATGACCTGGTTACACACGACTATAACTGTATTCAAACTTAATGGAGTAGATGATCCGAAAGAACTCGTAAGAATATTAGCCTCCATCCTCCCCCATGATATCATAGCGACAATCAAATTTCCATTAGTTGGAGATTGCTTTCAAAAGTTAATTGCGTCGATAGAGGAAGCTTACGTCCCCAATCTTGGAAGTCAAAACAGTGAGATTTTCAAAAAATGAAGAAAAAAAGAAGAACTTCCTTCAGTTAACTTGGCGAGAGTCCGTGATGTTATGGGAAGAATAGGATTCGACTCTGCTTGCCTGAAACAGTGCTCCTTTGTTCATCGAATGTTTACTAATGAGCTGCAATCTGCCCAAGAAAGCCTAATGACTGCCGACGATAGCAGTCTTGAAAAATTACAAAAGTGGCTGATAACTTATATAAAAATTTTAGGGATAACTACGAAACCCCCCATGAGAGAACGGGGAGAAGAAATTGGGGGCAGTAAATCGAATCTTCAGGAGAACATTTTCCCGATCCAAGAGAGAGCGATAAACGAGGAGTCGAATAACAACCATCGTTTGGATACCCGGATAAAGCTTAATGCTCAGGGACAAAAAGAATACTTCGAGAGAGAAGGATTCTTAATCTTTAACCCAGAGGGAAGATCGCAGGACAGCTGAGTGAGGCTGCTGCCAAACGACTCGACAGAAGAACAACCATCATTTCAAAATAGAAGAAATGCTCCTAGAGAACGTAAGAGGCAACATTGTAAATGCTGAGCTGCTAGGTGAGTTATGTACACCCACGCAAGATTCAATACATAGAAGTTATCATGTCATTCGGAATTTTTGGTCCTAATGTTTATTCTTTGGTATTCCCCGCAAATGAGAAAGTCAGCAGCCGATTCTTATGAGTCAAACCCCCAAGGAAGGCAGGGAAACGCATCAAAACCCCCCTCGCACAGATTTGAAATGTTGTGAATTATTTTTTATGCGAAGCAACGAATTTTTGAATTATGCGAATTTTGATGTAGAAAGCAATTTGCATGCGTCTACTAGTGATTTAAATAATCATTAATAAAATAGTGGTAAATAATTATTCCTGCACCGGTATAATAATATATAATAGTAATATATATAATATAATAATAAATAATAATAATAATATATATAATAATAATAATATAATAAATATACATATAATAATGATATAATAATAAATAATAATTCAGCTTGGTGTAATTTTAAGAGTAAAGTAACGAGCGGAGTGCTCCATGGCATGTACAAGAAAGTTATCCTTCTTATAACGAAGCTCTGAGTATCCCGACTTTTGATAAGAGTATCGATGTAACCCATACGATACCCCTGTTGGCCTCTAGCGGCGCGCAAGATATGTTAACGCCGGATGCTCCCATAGGGGAAAGTCCGGCCATAAATAATATGTCTGTATTAAATAATGTAAGAAATTATAAACTTTGTACTATTGTTGATAAAATATCAAAAGAGTCTGTTTAAATCGACTCAGGCTAGTGAGATCAATTACTCCCTATGATGGGCGACACATAAGGTACCGATATTGGTCAATTAAAGCAGCCAATGATACCGTAATTGACATATACTCTCGCGAAAATGTTGCAATTGATTTGGGGTTAAATAGAAATTATAATGTGGAATTTTTTACAACCAGATTACCTATTTGCATTCTAGGATGCCGTTTTTGAAAAAATTTGCTTTCAATATTATTTTGAGACATATGTAACTGATCTCAGAGCAAGAATGTTAAATTTTGTGTGATATAACAATTTGTTAGAGGATAGAGGCTTTTATTCATACTTTTCTCACTCAAATTTCTTCTTCTGTAGCTCAAATGAACCTTTTAGTGTATATATAGTTAATATCTGGTTTCTGAATTTACATTTATTTGTAATTCTTATTTGACGGAAAATTTTAATGTTCGTGAAAGCACTTAAAGCTTGGGACTACTGTTTAAGAATTTGGGGGAGGGAGAGCTGAGCTCGAAACTTAAGAATAGAAGGGGGGGATACCTTTGCTTTATGGGGGGGGAGAGGAGACTCGCATTCCATCTGCTATTTTGAAGGAAATAGCTTATATTTTTCCTTATAAAACTAATATAAGCGGGCAACCGATAAAACTTAAACTTCGCCGAATTCCTCATAAATTATTCGAACAAAAAAGGAAGGAATTATTAATTTAGTTAAAAACGAAAGTTTTAAAGAGAGCGCGACATCTCAATGGAGTTTCCCATCAGCGTCCTAGAAAAAAGTAAGGGAGGGGTATGAATCGTGTGTGATTTTAGAAAACTTAATTCGGTTGCGGGAAATGACGTTTGCTAATGCCGAATATAAATGATATTTTTAGTGCGCTTCATGGGACGAAAATGTTAAGTAAACTTGACGTTACGAACGCGTATTATCATTTGCCTTTGGCAGAAGCCGATCAACAATATTTTAGTATTAGTACAATGCTCGGCAATTATTCTTTTAGACAATTGCCCATGGGTTTTAAAAATTCGAGTTCGTGCTGCATGAGATTTTTATCGATATTACTTCAAGGCATTACCGGTGTACACGTGTATTTAGATGACATTTTAAATAGGGCCAAATGATTTATCAGACCACGTGATGATACTTAAACAAGTATTTGAGAGATTAAATTATTTAAAAATTTGTTTAAATAAAAAACAATGCGAATTTGGGGTAAAAAGGTTAAGTTATTTGGGTTTTGACTTGACGGAAGAAGGGCTTGCGCCATTGTCTGAAAAAGTTAAGGAAATAATTAATGTTCCTCGCCCGTTAACCAAAAGAGAAGTGCGTTCGTTTGTTGGCAGAATTTCATTTTACCGCTAAAATATAAGTTGTGTTTTACAAATCTAACTCTGCCTTTGTATAGTTATTTAAAGGGAAAGAAAAGCTCTAATAAAAAATCACGTGGTCACCAGATGCGGAGAAGTCTTTTGTAGATATAAAGCAAGCAATTCGTCACGCCTCACGGCTCAGGTTCCCGGCCGTCGATGCGCCTCTCAAAATTTACATTTATGCAAATAATAAAGCTTTTCATACAGTAATTATGTCGGACGATGAGGAAGGTATTCCTTTTGCTTTTTATAGTGGGTCTTTTAATGCAACAGAAAAATGATATTTGCCGGTAAATAAGCTTTTATTAGGGTTAACAAAATTATTCAAGAAATATGCCTATGCGTATCTGTACGTGCTCGCGCGCGTTGGTATATAAAATAAATCATGCTAATGATGTACAAAACTATAATGCTAGGGAATTGAGGGAACTTGCCATTTTGAGTACTTTCAATATCACGATGGAGTTAATTACCGAAAATCAAAATGCGTTATTAAAATATTTACTTGCAAATAATATTGCCCAAGATGAGGATGAGGTAGGAGAAGATGCAGGTCCAAATAGTGTAGTCTGTGACTCCGCCCACCGATTCACGACGGCCAATAAGCAATCAGCTGGGACTACTATAGCGGCTGACGTAGGCGTTATTTACTTGCTAATGAATGAAAGCGCGCCGATAGATCTGTCTGTTCGAAATGAAAACAGCAGTCGCAGCGGCCATATTGGAAATTGCCAAAATAAATTTGTAAATTTGATAAAAATGCAAAAATATTAGCCTCGCTTTTAAACGAGAGTTGGACTTCGAAGAAATTAGACAGACAACAGCCTGATAAGTACCTTAGCGATCTGATGGCGAAAGAAAGAGAAACAACTTTGAAGTTAAAAGACAGAAATTCTTTTATAACAAAATAGGAGATTAAGAATTAATAGTCGATGTCTCTTTAAACTATTCGCGCGTTTTTGTGCCTGAAGATAGTGTAAAAAAAGTAATCGGCGAATACCATAATAAAGGACATTTAGGGGTGAATAGAACCCTCCTTTGTAAAAATGAATTTGTGTTTTAGCACATGCATAAAAAGATAAAACACGTTTATCCGCACGTGCTCAGGATGTCAAAAAAATAAAACTGTTACCAGGTATAAGTCCTAATTATGGTGTCTTTAGGGAAGTGACGAAGAAGTTTAACCCGTTCATGTGGATATTCTTAAGTTACCTAATGCGAGAGGGACAAAATACCTAACTTACGTTAGTGACCGCTAACAGTATACTTGTTTGCTGTGCCTTCAAAGAAATCAATTTCGGGAGAAATATTGAATTGCCTTTCATTCACGGCTATTTCCGTTCTGTGGGAATTCCTCAGGTAAAATTTCGGTTTAAGTGGAAATTTCCTAGTGCTGTTCGAGGAGTTGCAGGGCCGTGGGAATGGAGCACCGGACTACGTGTAGCTGAAATTCTAGATGTAATGGCCTCCTGGAGGTAAATCATAGGAATTTGCTGGCTGTCTGAGATGTTGCTGCAAGAACATGATTGCCCCTCCGACTGGCCGACTCTTTGCCTATGGTGTGTTCCTCTTGAGACTCCGCGATAACAAGACGGTCTCAGCCCGCAAACTTGATGTTTGGCCGAAATATAGCAAGTGTATTAGTTGATCATGCTTCGGAGACGGCCCCTATAAATATAATCATATGTTAAAAGTAGCCGCCCTTTAGCGGCAGCGCTGGCGCACAACAATTATAAAATCGACACTCTTTGTGCCCAAAGGGTGCCGAGGAAATTTGTCGAGTACGGCAGACACAGTTTATAGTCCGGAAATTAGCGCTCGTATGTCGGCCTTTTAAAGTTTAAAAGTTAATAACATCTTTGTATCTGTGGAAACCTCTTAGAAACTTTAAGGAACGTTCGCATATTTTATAACTTAGTAGATATGAGGCATTCAGAGCTAAAGAAAATAAAAACCAAAAAAAAATACTAATCTTTTTCTTTCAATGTAAACGCCTAAGGTGTTGCAAAGAAATGATTAAAAAGGGTTGCCACCAGTAGAGAGAGCTATTATTTTAGGTGAA
>JABUQX010026023.1:0-2500 GCA_015478945.1 Trachelipus rathkii
GAGATTTTGTAATTTTGTGTAACTCGATAAGAATTGCTCACGCTCAGTTTTAGCACGAATTCCTGCATAATACTTGAACGTTTTTTACAACTTTTGAATCAGTGCTGTAATTGACCAGGTGGTTTTGGAATAAACAGAATTTAAAAAAAATAACATAGTTTATATTACAAATAATTGATCAACTATTGTGATGGCGTTTATCGATTTGGAACAATTTTAAGATTTAAAAACTAATTTTACTGATGAAACATTGCCCCCATCAACGTCAAACGCAAACGACCTATAGCCCTCGGCCATCTTGTTGTGTGTACATTTTCGATAAGGACGGTTAAATTGCGACAAGCACGGGAATACAACCTTACAGGAATTAAGGAAAATCCTTACGTTGTGAGCATCTTTCAATATTTGTGCTATAAATTGACAAAACCGAACGCCAAACTCAATGCATTTTTAATTATATGAAATTATAAAAGTATATATAGAGTTGTTATAACATTACTTTGAGCTTGAAGACTTTAACGTATATTAAGGAATAAATTATGATCTTTTTTTATGGCTTACCTAAAAGTAAATAAATATCTTCATTTAATTAATTATTAACATTTTCGGTTTTTTACCACGACGATGGGGAAAAACAAAAGGTTGTTTGGTATTAAAATTTTGACTTCTCAATGTTTTTTTTTTTTTTTTTTTTTTTTTTTTTTTTTCCTTTTTATTTTCTTTTTATTACAGTTAACCACCTACCACTCACGGCAGAGCCCTATTCAAGGGGATTATGGTGGCACGCTATAAATTTCCATCCGCTAGCGCAAATTACGCTGATGAACATAGACGCAGGCTTTAAATGAGGGAGATTAAATTCAGTCAGGAACACAAAATGAAAGAGAGTTTCCAGATACAGTGGTGGAAGAAAAAAGATAACATCCTCGCAGCAACTACTGGAGTTACCAATATCTACACAAAAACTCGTGCGAAATACAGCACTCCTTGTGCTACTAAGGCGTCGTAAAGGTGGTGGTTACGCGAGTGGTAAGTTCCCCCTCGAACAGCTGCTCGCTGCGTATAGCTATAGAAGAGAGATATTAAGCAGCCAACATCCGCGCCGCAAAGATATGAAGTTCAATGTTGAACTGAAAGTACATAACTGTTTATCAAGCCTTTTTGGCTTTGACTCGACCCTGTCCAATGACGGCCGGGTGAAACTGAGCCCTCCAGATATGAGCGAACAGTACTCTCTACAAGCCGATTGAGACTCTCTTAGTTAGCTGGAGTAACTGAGAAGAGAAAAAAAGTCTCGCAGTCTAAACAGAACTCGCAGCTTTCTTTGAGGCCTTGCCCCAGCAACCGTGTGATGTTATGTTCCAAACATTTTTTTTATGTTAAGGCCAAGGATGTTAATATTGTCAAAAGGAGAGACGACAGAACCGTCAAAAGAATAGGTAAAGTTATAAGGTATTTTAGAGAGGGAGAATTGTAGAAGTAGGGTGTTTTAAGAATTGAATTTCACAGGTGAGACGACCTCCACCGCAAATTCTATCGAAAAAGATTAAGGACAGGAGGCCATTCTAGAAGTAAATAGATGGCAGAATTGAAATTGAGTTGAAGAGAAGGGTCGATCCATCGCATGTGAGTGGAGTAGAGTTTTACGATGTGCAGGGTGAAAGATATAATCGAAGAGTAGAATATAATAGAGATGAAGAAACGAAACCCTGAGGAATTCCACTATTTGACAAAAGAAAGAAGTAGTGTCGCTCCATCAACCATACCCGATGTTTAGCGACTTGAAAGAAAGTAGACATTAAGTCAAGGCAAAGAGAAGGTAGGAAAGAGGTGGAACTTGGAGAGCAATAATGCGTGCCATAGCCCGGCAAATCTTTGGATATTGTCAAGCGCGCACTACGTCAATGTCTGCCAGTATTCCTGAAGAGCGGAAAATGCCATAATCGGGTTAAATAGGACAATGTATATCGGCGCATGTAGCTTTGAACACCAAAGCCGTACTATGCGACGAAAGGAAGGAGATAGATTCCAGATGCTAAAGAATGAGAGTTGAGTAAGGGGTTTCAAAGATCTTAGAGTAGATACAAGTGAGACTATAGGGCGATAGTTAGAAGGATGATCCGCGGCCTTCCGTTGTTTCGGAATTAGGTTGGTACATTGTGCATGTGCTTTCAACACTGGGAAAGTTGCTAGTATTAAGACATATAGAATATATAGTGGAACTAGGGTGTGTGTCACACATCTTCCTCAATACTCGGGTGCTTTTTTCAACCCTGGTGTTAAACAGTAATGAAACTGGATAATAACCGAGTTATAATATATAATCACATTTGAGCCATTGAGAGGAGCGGTTAGGAAATTTTGAAAAAAAAAGTTATCTGCTTTCGAGAAATCGAATCTATATACAATTTAATAATTGATAAGAAAATATTTTATAAACTCGTAAATTAAGTTAACGGTTAACGGATGTAGGGGAAAATTTTAACTCGTTAATAGATCG
>JABUQX010026023.1:5000-10000 GCA_015478945.1 Trachelipus rathkii
ATTTCTTGTGGACAATCTCGTGAATGTCGAAAGAAACGATCAATATGGACTTGACATTGCAGAGAACTTGACGGGTTTTTTTCATCAGTGGTGAATTTAGTGACTTACACTGTGCTGTCAGCTGCTGAGTCTCAGAATCATAGAAATGAACCATGATTCATCACCAGTTACGATATTTGAAATGAAGTTTTGATTATCTTTGACTTGTTGTTTGAATTCCGTACAGACAGAAACGCTATAGATCTTCTGTTCGTTGCTATATATATATTATATATATATATAGTATTATATAGTAAATAATTATATATATAATATATATTAATAAAATATTATTACTATATTATTATAATATATAATATATATAGTATATACATGATAATATAGTATATTATATATATATAGTGGTATATATAAGACCTATTTAAAATAAAGTAATCCTCACCTTTTTATACTTAAATAGAATGTAACTAAGAATGCCAACGCGAACAATATATAACAATTTTATTCTCTAAATTCAACACGCACAAAATCTCACTATTTCATTCGCGCTACGAAGTGCACCTTTCTAATTAATTGAAAAATAGTTATTAATCGCAATATTCTTTCACTTTTGTTTCAATTTTACATAATTCTTTTACATTTATTAGTAAAATTTTCATTAATGATTCAAAAATCTGATATGTTTAAGGAAATTAAAAATTTATGAAATTTGTAAAAGATCGACCGTTTCTATAATGAGCACGAGATAGAGGTCGCCTCTGATAATATTATATATATATATATATATTATAATATATAGTTAGTAAATATATATAATATATATATTAAATATAATATATATATATAATATATATACTATATATATATATATATATATATAAAGTATATAATATATATAATAATAGTATATATATACTAGTTTAATATCCTAGGCGAACTTATTTTCACAACCTGAAGTGATTTTTGCCTTCAGATCTTAATACAATTTTCCATCTTCTCCGGACGCCGCAGGTCATTTATCCCACTTCACTTTGGAGGTCATCTTCCCTTGGCCTCAAGACAGGCCTATTTCCAAGACACTTTATCTTTTTTCTTTTTTTCCACCTATTTATTGTTTTTTTCCCCTATTTTCATTTTTATAAATATTTCGGGGTAAAAGATTTCAATTCGGCGTGTCACGGAATAATGATTCTTGTTTGTCTCCGTCTCTTGCAATTCGGGAGCCAATAAATGCCATTGCCTCATAGCCGCGCGCACACATACAAAATTTTTACTAAGATTTATTAGGATTTTAAAGGCTTTGCAAAGTATTGGCAAATAGTTTAAGTTTCTGTGTTATGTAGAAAAGTAAAATATTGTACCTTATTATAAAAAAGCATGTATTTTCCCTTCTATATATAAATAAAATATATATATTATATATAGTAATATAATTATATATATATATATAGGATATTATATATATATATATATAACTATATATATATCATATATATATAGTATATTAAATAATATATATATATTATATAGATATATATAATATATATATATAATAGTATATAATATATATGATTAATTATAGATATAAGCAAACTATAATTATATAAATAAATATATATATATATTATATATATTATATACTATATATATATTACAATATATATATAAATAATATATATATATTATAATATATAAATACATATATATATATAATAATAATATAAATATATATATATATATTATATATATAAATATATATATAAATAATATTATATATATATAGTATATATATAATAAATATTATATATATATATCTATATATATATATATATATATTATATATATATATATAATATATATATAATAATAATAATTATATATAATATATATAGTATATATATATATAATAAATATTATATGGTATTATATATATATATCTGTATATTAATTATATTTAGTCCAACATCGACAAAATAATAACCATAAAATTAATATTAATTCTGCTTATCATAATACCCATTCCAAACACCGAAAATAGAAAACTCATAGAATAAAAAAATTAAAAACACAAAAAAAATTTCAATCTGCAAAAGAGTGAAGTTCTGACCGATATAACAAATATTTAGCCTTAAAAGAACGACTTCTTTCAAACAAAATTCTAAAAAAATAACAGTTTAACTCAGGAAAAATTTACACTATGAAGTACCAGAACGACCAAGTAGCCAGCAAATTTAATAGTCAAAATCATCAAGAATCAAAAACATATCAGTCCTGTCCCGAAGAAGTGAAGCGACCATGCCCATGAAAGCTTGACAATAATTTAATTTGAATCAGTTGTAATTTGATAAAAATATTAATGATATAATCACTTTGAAGATTATTACCTCAAGGTTTTATTTAATCTTACTTAATAAACTATCAGAACAAGTAGTTCCATTATATTTATATATATATAATATAATAATATATATATTATGTATATATATATAATATATATATATGATATATATATATATATATATAGATATATAATATATATATCTTTATAATTATAGTATTTCGTGAACATAAAGTAACGGAAGATAACAATGACCATGTCGAAAAGTCCCCTTTCTGACTCCTAGGAGAAATTCGTCGCAATTAAATATTATATAGTATCTATATAGATATATATATATAAATATATAATATATATATATAAATATTATAATATATAATATATATATATATATATATATATATAATATAATAATAACATATATAATATATCAATATATAGTAATATATATATATATATATATATATATATATATATATAATATATATATATATATATATAAATATATGTACATATATATGATTAATATATATATAAAATATTATATTATTATATATATATTTATATTTTATATATATATATACAATATATATAATTTATATATATAAAAATATAATTATATATAAATTATATAATTATATATAATAGTATATATTATAATATATATATATAAAATATATAATATATATTATATAATATATATATATATATTATTTCAAACGTGTCCCACATGTATGCAGGGTGGTGTCAATCGCAGAATGTATATTTAATACTACTACTATCGTTTATGGGAAGAGTGAAATAGCAAATGGGGTTCCCAGCCCCAAGAGCCATGAAACTATAATCCTCATTTTAACCAACTGCATCGAAATCTTCACAACTAGACCAAAATTCATTTATAACAGCTTCTATATTTAAGTCCAAATTATTTTTTTTATTATTATTCATTTGTAGAAAAGAACTAATATGACAATTTTGCTCTTCTTCACCGAAATTATTTCAGACTCCATTCCATTGTCTGTTTAAAATCACAAATTTTTGAAAAGAACTCTAAAAAATATTTTTTGTTGCTCCTCTTTTGATTTCGTTAAAAAATTTAATTTTGCTTAATTGATAAATTTGATTTTAATCCATATTTTTGATTCAATAGAAATTTTACAATATTAGATATATTGATTTTGATAAATTGTTAGCGGACTCTAAATAATAATTTGACCTTAACTCATGCGGAACATTTTTCTTCCTCCAGCAAAAATCTTTAATAACTTTCTGATATTGTTCTATTGAAGATTTCAGCCCTCTTCTTACTCTCAACTCTAGATCTTCTCTTTTCCTTTTTAGTCCTTCTTTCCCTTCTCTTTTATAATACAGCAATATATAGTATTATATATTATATATTTATATATATATATAATATATATAATAATAGACTATATATATATATATATATATATATATATATATTATATAATATAAATATATATAATATATAATATATAAATGATATAATTGCGTATTTGTTGTTAATTAAAATGCTTATTAATTAGGTTTCATAATAACTGTTCATAAAAAAAAATCATTAACCTTCTTGCATTTGAAATTCTATATTATCTATCTGAAACAGACAACTCCTAATTTAAAAGGTTGCCTAATAAACCTGATAAAGATAGTGTAACCTAGAACGGTCCCATAACCAATCCAGTCATGAAGCATTTTTTGTTGTGGTCTCTTGATTTCATTCTCCATTACTTTGATTGAGAACTGATCAAACACACCTTATATAGGTTTGAGATGTTTGAACATTACCATTACAAAAGGCCAGCATCTCCGCTTTTCTTTTTTTCTCGGAATTTTTTTTAAAAAAAAAAGTATGTCGAATTTTTTTCTGTTATGAGATTTGCCAAATTTTTCTTCTGGATCATTCAGTATTTCCTAAACCAATTCAGAATCTATGTTAGAAGGATATCGATTTTCTTTTCTTCAGATCCATAAGAAGAACACAGAAGCAATTATTGCGTTGTTTTTAATTAACATTTTCTCTTTCCGTACTTCATTGTTCTATCTTTATGTGTGAAATAAGCAATAATAAACTATTGGCAATAAATTAAGAGCTCTTTTAGATCGGTACACTTAAGCTTGGTGCTCGAAAAGTTTCGAAATCGAGCCTCGCACATCGAAGTATAAGAATCCATTGGCATAAAAAAAGTATGGGAATGGGAGAGAGCTATATAACAAGTTACTTGAGGGAAGACTAAAAAATTATTATTGTTAATAATTCTATTACTTTTTTAGGCTCAAAAATTAACTCTATAAATGTATAGAGTAACTTCAGGGTCCACTGCAACCTCAATTCAATTCCTATTAAACTAGAAATTAAATTATGACACCTATATTCTCAAAATCTAGATTATTCTAGATCGAACTGTAAGTTCCATAGGAGTAGGTTACAGCTTAGTAATAATAATCTATATTTATTTAAGGAACTTAAATTTAAAGACACCAAACAAATTAGTGAAATGTTATAAAAGAAAATAAGAGAATAGGAGCTTACCGTAATTTTATATACATCCGGATAAATCCTAAGGTGATGTTTGATGAGTACTATTATTATCATAAAAGAAACAAACGTTCTTCACCGTGCACGGGCTAGAAAATTACAGGC
>JABUQX010026023.1:17500-30219 GCA_015478945.1 Trachelipus rathkii
ATATTGGCGTACATATTATGAATATAATTATTTGCTTAATCAAACCTACTTGTTCCAGCAAGACCAAGCATCAGTTGTTGTGGCAACATACAGAGGTTCCTTCAGGTTATCCTTCAAAGAGGCGACTCCACACTTAAATTTCTCCTCAATTTTTCTGGTCAATGTACGCCGACTCATGGAGAACTTTCTGTTTGAAGCACATTCCATCAGCTGGATGAAGGAATCGCTCTCAACGATTCTGAGTGACAAGACATTGTCGACGAAGAAATTAATAATTCTGTCTTCTAGAATTTCGTTGGAAAAGTAACGGCCACTAAATGCACAAAGAGTCATTGCCTGAGGCATCTTCAGTTGTTTATCTTTTTGGGGGGGAGTGTCAACATCAGCATCATCACCTTCACCTGACAAATCTCTTTTCTTCATCACATGCTTTTTGCTTCCTTCCTTCACGTACTTGCTGAACCTCATCAAACTCTGTGGAAAAAGCCATTCGTTTTTTATATATATATATATATATATATATTTATATATACTATATATATATAATATATATATATATATAAAATATATATATATATATATATATTATATAATATATAATATAATATTATATATATATATATATAATAGTATACATATATATATATATATATATATTTATATTATATATCTATATATAATATTATATATATATATTATATATATATTATATATATATATATATAATATATATATATATATAATAATATAATATATATATATATAAATATATTATTCGCAAAGTTTCTAGGGGACAGGGTAGAAACACAGCTCTTAACTTTTTTTGCTTGAATAACTCCTGGACCACATCGGAAACTTTTGCGCCTAGAAACACGAATCTTCAGGAGAACTCTGGAAGAACGTATTTTAGAGCCAATGGAAAGACAGACTGCTAGTTTCCATTTGAAGGGTGAATACCTACTCTAAGTATAATAACTAATGACTAGCCATCGAATAAACATTTTCGATTCCGAGAAATTGAGTTCTTTTCAAGAGTTTGCTCTATATAAAGATCAAGAGTTTTCAGAGGCCAAAGGCATACACAAGATCGGGCCTGGCCTACACTAGCACAGGCTATACACATACCTAGAAGCGAGATTCTTACCTGGGAATCGAGTGTAGATAATAGTAGAGATAGCGTTATTATATATTACGCCTACTATAGTCATAGTATATATTTATAGGCCTATAATATAATCTAATTATATATATCTTCCTGTTGGCCTACGAAACTCTGATCCTGTAAGCACTCTTCTGATATAACTCTATTATCTCGGATTACAATGTAGGTTATTTGTTGCTAGTTACTATTTAAAGTTATTACTATCCTTTTATATGGATTACTAGGGTATTTATTTATTCCAACCCCTATTACCTAATGGTAATATGTACATATTTTACTTCCATATATATGTATATATGCTCGGAACCGCGTTATGGGGCAGGTTGTAGGGGTTGGCCCCCTAGGTTTTGATCTCATAGAAATTCCACAATTAATTTTTTAAAGATCAACTGGCTATTCGCATATATATATACTGTCAGCTTGGGTATATTACTATTTATATTAAGGCTGACAAAAGATATTTATCACTAGGGATGTATGGTACTACTCCGGGTAAATATATATAGCTAAATATATATGAAGTATTTTAAGTAGCTATGTAGATTTGCTAGCCATACTTAGGGTGTATATTGAGTAAATGAGCATGACGATTAGGTACTTAAAAGTCCTATTAATTTTATTATCTTGAAATCACTCTGTGGCTGGCATTGTAGGGTTCTGTATACCTCTGGCAGACTTGTAACGCGCTCATGTACAACTCCTCTGCATTCGTTGTTGACCCTAATAGAAATCGTAAGACGATTGAAAATATTATACTGATTTGTATGTATATTTTTTTTCAAAAGGCATTAAGCTTTTAGATGCTATACTTTTTATATTGCTATCTCTCTTATATAGAATTATTAACGATGAGATATTGAAGGACTGTTAATGTGAGTCAAAAAAAATTTGCAATAGTCTGGGAGAGAGGTAACTGCTATGTGGTGCTATGAGATAAGAAGAGAGATATGAGAGGATAGATTAAATATTATTTATTTATTATCATTATCATTTACCTTGTGGCTGGATAAAAATAATGGATAAAGCATATAGTGGAGAGATAGGATTGATAAAGTTTTTCACTTGTGATTGAACAAAATATTAAGAACTCCATTATAGTGCTGGTATTTCTACGTAATTGATTGATGATAAATTACAAGTGGTATTATAGCAATCTGTATATTTGGTATTAATTAGTAGTGATTGCTACTTGGGATATAGCTACCAAGAAGAAAATGTCCTGGATTATTAGAGCAATACATAATTGGAACAATATTAACAGATTCAATTTTTTAGACTCATATTTATCAAAGACGTACAAACACCTTAATTTTCTACAATTCTTTAAGATGCTAAAAGGAAAAAAACACCTTTCCTTTATGAATAGCTATAGATCTGCACAAATTTTTGGCTAGCGTATTCTAAAATCTTGAAAGGATCGTTTTGTAGATAGTGTGGCTTCTTTTAGACATTCTATCAAAGATTGATATATTATTGGCTCCTTTAATTGTAAACCAATTTAGAAAATATATAAAGACATGCATTCATGTGCTAAATAGTATCATCAATTCTCAGTAATGGCAATAAAGTATGCCTCTCAGTAGCACACATTCTAATTTTATTTTAGATTGTGGTAATCAGCAGGATAATTTTAAACGAATATATATAAAATAAGCGTAGTTAGTTGTAAATCTAGAGCAACTGTCAATGTATGCTGAGCCCTTATTTAATAAAAAAAATAGGCAATAATTGGCACGAATGTGAATTTCTCTTTAATATTTTGTGAGGTTTTAAACTGGTATGCATATTAGATTAGGTAAGCACTTGCAGTATACCGTCAATTTTCCCGATTTGCTCAAATTCAGAGTAAAAAGCTTGGAGATGTTGTTCTTGTGGAACTTTTGAAATCAAGCGGAGTAAAAGCTAAATATTATTACATCAACATTTGATTCGAATGAACTTATATATATATTTGATAGAAGTTGATTGGTACTTTCCAATTTTTTCGAACTGACAGGAGGTTTGGGCACATATGATATAGTTTTCTTTCTCTCTTTTAGCAGACGTGGCAGCAGGACATATCCGGGACAGAACAGCTACGATTGGTGTCTACGATTCGTGGTGCTTAAGGTATCTCAATGTCGGTGAAGAATATTATCTAGAGCACTTATATCATCCGTAAAACCATAAGAGTTGGACGATTAGGCCAGAGCTATATTAGTTCGTGTTCCGAATTAGTATTTACAATGTTAAATATGAAGTAAGCCTTTGTTGGATCTTGGTTTGAATGGGTGCTCAAAATATGAGATAGGATTAGAGATAATAAGAGATCAGTTACGCTACATCAAGGAAGGTTAAACAATGAGATGCCTAAAGGGCAAGAACCATTATTTGTGGTTTTCCATTGTTTTGTGGTCTTTATGGGCTCTTCCATTTTAATAACTGGTTAAGTGGGACCTAGGTGTTATTTTCCTCCGTTTCAGATTTTACGAACACGCTAATTGGAATTCTAGGGAATAGTAGAATAAATGTTTTAATTAAAACTATTCTTGCGGTTGGGTGAAAGAGTGTCTTCGCGGTAGAAATCTTTGGGTGGTTTAAGACATAGCTATTGTACTATGCTTAACATGATGGTCTGCCAAGATAACATGCACTGGATATATTTTATTACGACAACTATTATAGTAAACATTATATTAAAAGGTCTCTCACCTGTATCCATGATGTGAGCAAGCCACACGATGAGCCAGGTCGTCTATATCATCTCAGCGGAAGGAATCCTGCAGTTTCTCACTACTAGATATATAAATATGAGAGCAATATGTACAAAAATAAGGGTGGGTAGAATGGCTTTTTGGTTACATAACCTGAGGAACCCTGCTGTACGCCTCTGTACCGTTAACAAACAACTGATGCTTGGCTTGCCTAGAACAAGCAGGTTTTGATTAAGCAAATATTATATTCATCAATTGTATACAGGTTCATCAATTTGGTGCCTATAGGAGATTACTTCATATCACCAAACTAATAGTATATAACTTCTCGGTGGAGGTTCATTCGTTCATCATAGTAAATATACTTTTAAATTATTTATATATAGATAGGAAAATTCCATATTGACGGAGATTGTTATCTATGGACTTGTTCAAAAATACTAGTTTCAGAGTTTAATTTTTTAATTGTCTCTGATTTCATTTCCAAGTGTCAATACTTCCAGCATTCGAGCCTCAGGACATCTCAAAAGATCTCGCTTGTAGATGTCTCTCAGAGTTGACATACTCAGAATATTTATTATGTTATATATTGAATTCTCTCATTTCATCTGTCTGTGTTTCAAATTTATAATATTTATAGAGAATCCACGGTTTATAAAGATCGACTCTATTCTCTTGCATTTGCCCACCTTTATGCACAAGAAATTACTCCATTCGCGAATATTTTAAAAAATTAGACTCAATAAAAATTGAATCTCATAATGAGGGTGACAACTCTTAAATGGTGATATGCAGATCTTTGTTTAACTTTCTTGAATGAATCAGCATAGGGACCAATAGATGAGAAATGAGTCTACAGCACATTTTAACTCTTCTTGGACAAATCATTGTGTATCATTTTTTGCCAACAGCTTCCATTCAAGCTTCAAAAGTACTGTTCCACATTCCATTTCAAGTACTTGTGCAATTGTACAAGTCATCTTGTAACATTACGACATGTTAACGGGGTCTAACAACTTATTTCCACGAATTAGATTAACTGGGCTTATTGTTACTAGTATCATTCGCGGGGATTATCTTTCACGCTTCAAATACATACTGATAAATAGAATTATAACTGCATTCTTAAGATTAAGTTACACAGAAACCGATTATTTTTTATTCTTCATGCTAAGTAGGCGGGAAATCACACTCTAATTTAATGGATTATTACTGCAGGATCTCTGTTAACTAGTGTATACTCTCACAACTTTATATCTGAGAATTTTAAATACGTTTTCACGTAATATTATTGAAATATTTCAATAAATATTGGGCTGTGTGGAATTACATTATTAATTATGATTAGTTCAAACCTTTGAAAAACACTGTACTATTAGATTATATATATATATATCCTATTTTTATAGTTATTTATATTTTTTATATATATATATATTATTATTTTTTATATATTTTTTATTTATATTTTATTCTTTATCACCTTTTCAACTACTTTATCTATTTTATATTTTATCTATTTTTCTTTATATATATTATTTATCTATTATATTATTATTTTTATATGTATATTTATTATATTATATTATTTATATTATTTTTCAATATATTGTATATTATATATTTTAATTATATTATTTATTTATATATTTATTATTATTATTATATATTTTTTATTATATATATATATATATATATTATATATTATTTTATTATTTATATTATTATATATATATATCTAATAACTATATTATTATTTTTATATTATATTTTATTATATTTTATTAATTTTATATATATATATATTTTCAAATAATTATATATTCTTTATATACAGTAGTTTATTTTACGTTATTATATTTGCTATATATATATTCCTATTTATATTAAATGTTTTTTAATAGATTTTATGTATTTTTTGTAAATATTCTTTCTAATAGTTTATTACTTTTATCTTTACGTTTGGAAATTATTATATATTATATATTTATTTTATATATTTTTTTATATATTTTATATATTATTTATTATATTTATATTTATATATTCTATTTATTATATTATTTTATTATATATTAATTTTGATCATTTAACAGAGTGTGATATTTATCCTAACGTCATTTGTAATACAATTACTGATCTCTCATTTCTCTTGCTTGAACTCAACTAACTCAAAAAATTCTCTGTAGATAATGCCAGGAGTTTTATGATGAGCGATTTGTTAACGTGTCACTTCCAGCACTGGCAGATCTGCTAAACAATAGCGCTATCTACCGAATAAGGAATATGCACCTGCACTTACAAGTAGTTGGTGTTGCAATGGAGATAGTTTTACAACTTGATGTTTTCATCACAAAACGATCCATTTTAGTAATTCTTTCCCAAGAGTGAAAAGTCTTTACGAGCAGAAAAAAACACAATCACATTCCACCAATATAGGCTTCAGGCTAAGACACCCTTATGCATAATACGGGCCTGCTCAACCGCAACAACATGTATCAACTTGTAACTTTAAGTAATTGTAACTAGTTTGAAACGAGTTCAAACCAAAAATGGAATTAATTGTTTTTTCTCTAGCTTTTTTCAAAGTTGCGGTTGCGAACTTGTGGTGTATGCTTATGTTGCTCGAAAATAATTGCGGTCGTCAAACGCAATTTCGCAACTCTTCATTCAAAATTTAATTGTGATCGTTAATCGGAACGCAATAAATAGTTTTGCGTCGCAATTGCGGCCTCAAAAAACCTGTGGCTGGCAGAGTGCCCATTACTTGTATTATATTATTATTTTATATTTTATTATTCCATTTATATTATATATCTATATTATTATATATATATTATTTATATTATATATTTTTATTATTTTATATTATATATATATAATATATATTTATTTATATATATATATTATTTATTATATATTATATATATATTATTTATTCAGAGGTGGACACCCCGCTCATTTAGGTAGGGGTAGTCCGTTAGCGCACCTTCGTCACTTTCTCGAGAAATACTGTAGTCCGCTAGCTCCTTCCTCCGCACTTATTCCAGATCGCATTTCAAGCCTCCGTCTTATCGCAAGTCCGCACGTCCGTACGTCCGCACGTCTCCCGCTAATAATGGGCGACTTCACAAAAGATTTAATATTATATTAAATTCTAATCTTATTAAGGATATTATCTTAAATAAAATTTTATTTATAATTTATATGAAAATTGAATGAATATTTACAAAATCGCAAGATTTTCCCACTTCCTCCTAATGTCGTCTTCAAAGGACAAGAGATTCCAATTACCTTTCAAAAAGATTGCTGCTCAAAATTAGCAGTTAAGGCTGACCTCTTTGCCCCCAAAATATCCCCACCAATACTAACTAATCGCTCTAACAGCCGCAGAACTAGGAGAGGTGTATTTATTTTATGAACAAGTTCAACAATTCTGCTATGCTGAAGAGATGTCCTTGGTGTAGAGGAGTGCTGGTGTTAGTTTACTTCCCAGCAGTCATTGCTAATTTAAGGTCCTACCCTAAAATTATTCTGCCTCCCTTCTGAAATACTTTGACCACCTGTCCACCCATAAGAAGATCTATTTCGTCCAAGACTTTAAGTAGAATCCATGAAAGCCTCGACTGCTGCAGCAGATTCGATGCTAATGCTACGTATCACCTCGGTATATATATAATCAGGGTTGGGTTCAAGTACATTCTTGTCAAGTAAAGTTAAGTACAAGTACTCTAGAATTTGTTCCAGTACAAGTACAAGTACTCTAGAATTGTTCAAGTACAAGAAAGTACAAGTACATGGTATCAGTACAAGTACAAGGTACAAGTTACAAAGTACTCACCTACTTTTGCATAATATTTATATATATATATATATATATATATATATAATATAATATATATATATATATATTATATATATATATATATATATATATATATATATTATATATATATATATATATATATATATATATAATTATCATCATCATCATCATATGTTAATTCGTTTTCCATACTCACCACTTCTCTCCCAAGACTGGGGTAAAGTGCGTAACATGCACAGAACAGAAAAGTAGTAGAAGAGTATGAAGCAAGTCGAAAAGAAGCCCAGCCTTGCCGCCCTTTATACCTTTCTGTGAGAACTCGTCGCAGTCAGAAAAATCCACCCTAGAGCTTCACGGGACGCGACGGACCATCACTATGGCAATCTCGTCAATGTGGGGTTCATCTTGGCCCAGGGTGGGCTACAACCATACCTTTTACAAAACCCCGCCATTCGCTCCTATTATGCACCTTCTTCTTGCTCTGCCAAACTCACATTTCCCTCCTCCAGGCATTCTTTACTGACTAACCACTTTTTCTTCGGTCTCCAGCCGATTCAGCACACTCAACCACTATACATCCGTTTAACCAACCTGCTATCATCCATCTCACATGACCAAAGCATCTCAATGTACTTTCATTTATTCCTCTCATTTACCCATTTTTTTCACACCACACAAACTCCTATAATACGTTCATTCCAATTTTATCAATTCTTCTCACACCTACCATCTTAAGATTGCCTATCTGAACACATTGTTACTTTAGATCAATACCCTCTATTCCAGACTATTCTCATTACTCATGCATTAATCCGGTAACAACATACCTAATGTAAAATCCTAGCGCACTCAAGACTTAGTCCCTTTACGTCCACAACGATTTAAATTGCCCGGCAACCTTCATACCATCAGAACTTTCCTACTACACTCTGCATCAATCGTTTCCTTTTCATCAACCATTATATCTTAAATATTTAAACTCAGACACTTTTTCCAGCTGTTTCTCCATCTAACATAACTTCACACCGAGACTGGTCCTCGCTCACAATCATAACCTTAATCTTATCTACATATAATTTCCAACCCCTTTCCTTTTACACACCCTACCAAATTTCTACCCTCAAACTCTCTTCAAGATTCGCCACACAAAATCGAATCATCCGCATATATAGGTAGGGCACCCTCCACTTCCTTCCAATCTCATCATTCTAACACATCTCCTTCCACCCTCACCTCTAATGTCTTTCATAACCCAATCCATATACAAAACTGGATAACCAAGGAACATAAAACATCCCTTGCCTCCTCTGCTATTAATATTAAACTAATCATTTTCGACTATTTATTTCTTGCAACAAGCTTCACTTCCGTCATCATACTTTTGATTTCATTCAGAAGCTTACCCACCATTATATCAATTGACTAACACCTGCATAGAGCCTCCTATTAATCCTTCGTAACAGCCTGTTGCGCAATCGATAAAACCTAAATACAATTTATACATTATTACCTCTGATCATTTGTTCATTTAAAGATTCCCTGCTCCTCTACCATTACTAAACGCACTTGTTCTTCATCAATCAGTCCCCTGGCGTCACTCGACACATCTTTTGACCAAAAACCCAGCATACATCTTCCCTAACAAGCGCTCAACTAAACTAATTTCCCTATAATACTAACCAGTTACTTATCCCACTACCCTTAATTTAAGGGTGCCTTTTATTGCTCTCCTAAAAGTCTTTCGAACTGCAGCTTCATTAACGCTTTTGTTACCAAACTTCAAATCGCAATCATCACCATCTCGGCCTATATAAACTCCTTAATGGATTGACGACCAAAATTTTATTCTTTCCATTCCTCATAATTTGAAGAAGACTTCAGTGAGTTTTTTGATAGGGTGCAAAATTCGCGTCATGCTTATGTTAATTTTGCAAAAGAACTTGATTTCCTCCTGGAAAAACATTATTTCTGAAGAATGGCTTCCCAGAATTTATAATTTGACTCAACTTTTCGAAAATTACTTTTAGCAAAATTTTTAAAGGCAAATCTCAGACTAAATTAACAGCTCCTAAGGATTTTTTGTATATGAGGTTTCTTAAATTTAAAGATAAACTCCTTTTACCTTTATGCTCATCAGTATATTATTACAAGTGCGGTAACTGCGATGCCACCCACATAGGAAAGGCAAAATACGAAGCCTTTCCATACGTATTGCTGAGCATAAAGTATTTCATTTAGAACTCTAGACCTTTTACATCATCCCCCCGCTATTCAGCTATAGATCTCATTTCTTCAGGAAAACGACGGTATAAAGGATTTTGGAATATTCGTTCAAACTGAGGAACACGATCTTCAGTTGTTAGAATCCTTGTATATTTGGCATCTCAAACCGATCTTAAATGAAAATCTAAGTTTTAACAGTCTTTAATACCGAAGTGAGGTTTTGTTTAAATCATGAACTCTTAACCACATATTATTGTAATCATTAATTTATCTATATGGTTTGTTTATTTCAACTTTATATTATTTTAGCTTTTAATTAATTTTATACAATATTTTGTTTAAAATTTTATCATTATATTGTAAGTCTTGAAAATGGGAAGAAGGATTCTTACCCGAAACTAGTAGGCTAATAAATAATTTAAAATGTTGAAATTCGTTTTGGTTATACACGCTATTATATATTTATACTACTCGTCAAAATTAACGCACCACTATCTCATATAACGTTAACAGGTTACAGAAAGGACCAGAACGCTGTGTAACTTTATTTTGCAAATAACATAGCATCAGGGACACAGTATATCAACGCTTGTAATAATGTTAGGGTTGTATAGGGTCTGTCATGGCTATAATTAAGGTAACTGACAAACCATGCAACTCCAGCTTTAGCGATTGTGGTAAAGTTATGGCGGGGGCACGCTGGGTATGTGGTCCATTGAGGTGTGAATTTATCCACTACAAACATGGAAAGGACTGCGCGTCGACTAACACGTGATGAGTGCGTACAGATTATTTTTATCACACTCCATACCGATAGGTACGGGTACTGTGAACTCGGTCGACGGTTTGGTCTAGAACACACAACCATTGCACGGGTCGTGGATCGGCACCATGACACCCAGGAGCACGCATGGTGGCCGGGCCAGGTCAGGCCACGTGCCACGGCTGGCGTTGAATACCGTTTTAAGCGTATGCGGGCCGTAAGAGACCATCATACAACAGCAAGGCACCTTCAAATACAGCTGCAGGAGGTACATGTGACCCGTGTGAGTGATAATACAATACGTCAACGCTTCGCGGAACATAATTTACGGCCACGGAGGCTGGTCATAGGACCACGACACACCAGGGAGCATCGACGGGCGCGACTAGCATTTTCCCGGGAACACCTACATTGGACCGTCGCGATTGGGCGAATGTGCTCTTTACGGATGAGTCCAGAGTCAGTCTCTACACCTCCGATCGGCAATCCAGAGACCATCGAGGACCTATTGAAAGGTACGCGCAGTGTAATATTCCTTGCATTGCCATTTGGGAGAGGATCTCTCTCATGGTCTGAGGGGTCATGTCTTTAACGGGTCGTGCAGATTTGCACGTCCTAGATGGCGGTTCCCTAGCCGCCGCACGGTACATCGCAGACATCCTTGACCTGTATGTCGTGCTATATGCCCTCCACATCGGTGACGAATTCGCCCTAATGCATGACAACGCAAGAGCACGCAAGGCCAGATGCGTCACCGAACACCTAACGATGGTCCAAATCAGGACATTGGAATGGCCAGCATACATTCTCTACCTAAACCTAATTGAATATATGTGAGACATGTTGAAACGATAGTTGCGACAGCTGCAACCACCTCCAGAAACCCTACAGACGCTGCGGCAGGCGGTGCTTCGCGTATTGGACCAGGTTTCCGTGGAGGACATTCGGCATCTCATTGAGAGCATGCCACGACGGTGCCAAGCCGTCATCCGTGCCAAAGGTGGTCATACACGATATTGAGTAACACCATTCACACACGAACCCTTCACCGCGATAACATCCCACGTTGGAGGAAACGTATCGGCCACATACAGGGCCCATTCGCAGGCCCCCAGGGGATTCCTGGGACCCCTCGACAATCTTACCACTGTATAATGTGTCCCAAATGCTATATTATTTGCATAATAAAATTACACAGCGTTCTGGTCATTTCTGTAACCTGTTAACGTCATATGAGCCAGTGGTGCATTAATTTTGACGTGTAGTATATATATATATATATATATATATATATATATATTATATAATATATATATATAATTATTATATATATTATATATAATAAATTTTTATTTATATTTATTGTTAATTGTATATATATATATTATATATATATATATATATATTGACATACTTTATATTCGTAAATGGATATTTATTTGGAATATATAAGAAATAATCATTTCAATACGTAGAAAAATGATAACAAAAAAATATATTGGAAAGTTAAAAATGCCAAAAGTACTTGCAAGTACTTTGCAAATTTTCAAGTACAAGAGGTGCAAGTACAAGTCAAGTACAAGTACACTTGGGTTTTAAACTGCAAGTACAAGTAGCAAGTACAGAGTACCAAAAATCGTACTTAAGTCCAAGTCCAGTACAAGTACTTGTACTTGAACGCAAGCCTGCTATATATATATATAATATATATATATATATATAATATATATATATAATATATATATATATATATATTATATATATTATATATTATATATATATATATATATATTATATATTATATATATATATATATATATATATATGTTAATTAGTTCTGTGTAAAAATATAATATATATATTATATGATATATATAATATATATTATATATATATATATATATACTATATATATATATATATCTATATATATATATATATATATAATATATATATTTTATATATATATATATATATATATATATATATATATATATATATTATATATTTATATATATATATATATATATATATATATATTATATATTTGGT
>JABUQX010026024.1:5000-10000 GCA_015478945.1 Trachelipus rathkii
GTAGAGTAGAATGATAAAGGAACTGGAATATAGTCATTGGAAACATCCCTTGTTATATATATATATATATATATATAATATATATATTATATATATATATTATAATATATATATTATATATATTATATATTATATATAATATATATTTATATATATATATATATATATATATATATATATATATATATATATAAGTGTAAATGAGTATATGTTTATATACATACTTTCTTGAATATATGAGACTCGACCTGCAACTGGCAAGCATGAGAGTATACATAGCCTAATCCCTTCATAAGGATCCACAAAAAGAAATGAAATTCTTAATACAGAAGAATGGTAAAAAAATTAGAAATCAGGAGGTTCAAACTCGTAGCCTCCAGCCCAACTGCCCTGTGTGTATAATTATTTATAATTCTAAAACGTTGATTCAAGACTTCAAACTTATTGAAGTGTTTTAGATTGAAAAGATCAAATGGGATATTGTTAGATAATTATCAGATGTTAGGCGTACTAAAAAACGGTCACATTTTTTCATACATTGGAAATGAAAACCTACATAAGAGAGGGGTCGGATTCTTAATTCAGAAAACTTAGAAAAATATATTGTTTCAATAGAAGGAATCTCAGAAAGGATAATAAAATTAGTTTTCAGTCTTTCCGAAATGTACACAATACAACTAATCCAAGCTTACGCACCAGATATCAACTATTCTACGGGGAAGGTTTTTGAACTTTTTAATGATTTTTTCATATTCAAGAAATACATTATTAAAAATTATGGTGTGATTTTAATGCTAAATTGGGAAACGTAAACAAAATGATAAAGCAGTGGGTGAATATGGTGTAGGAGATTGGAACGAGAGAGGTGATCTTCTAATTGAATTTGCTGAAAGGTTAAAATTATATTTAACGGATTTAAAAACCGTAAATAGAAACTGACTTTGTCTCAAGAAGAAACAAAATTGAAATAGACTCATAATTACTAACAATAAATCTTCTTTCAAGAGACATGTGTTCTATAGAGCAAATACAGAGAGCGATCACAAAATGGTAAGAAAACAATAAATCTCTAAAATTTGATACTCTATATAATCTTTTAGAAAATGGAAGTATGGATGTCATAAATTATGAGATACTAATATGGCAGTGGAACTGTACAAAGAGACAGTGAGTAAAAGAAAAAAAGTTAACAATGGCTTTTATCTCAAACTACTAAAGATTTAATAAGAAACAAGAAGAAAGATGAAGAAGCTTAGCAGCAATGTTGAGAAAAAATAAATGCAAACAAGAACTAAATAAACTTATAAACAGAATCTAAGGGAATGATATAAGAAATATACCAATAGAGTAGTTCAATTTTGCATTGAATAACAATAAATCTCTACAATATGGAAACAAATGCAATTGCACTAGAAAAACAAAAAATGACAAACTCAATGATAAAAATGGAATTAAAATAATAAATAGAGAACGTATAATAGAAAGAGTGGAAGAATTTTACACAGAACTTTACAAAAAGTAGAGGGGATGCCCTTTAGTTACAATGGAAATGTTGAAGAAATTCCAGACATTTCTGTTTGGGAAGTTCAAAAGGCAATAAATTGTATGAAGAAAGGAAAGGTTCCGGGGCGACGGCATAACAATAGACATTATTAAAGAGGGTGGGGAGACCATGATTGAAACCCTAGCCAAACTATTCACACTATGCTTAAGAGTTAAAAATGTTCCTAATGCCTGGACGAACGCGAATGTAATACTACTTTTCAAAAAAGGAGACAATCACGATCTTAAAAACTACCGTCCAATAAGCCTACTTCCAGTAATTTACAAGATTTTCACAAAAATTATAACCAATAGAATAACAGCACAATTGGATTACAACCAACCACACGAACAGGCTGGCTTCCGTAGTGGGTATAGTACGAACGACCATCTACAAGTAGTCCAATAACTTATAGAAAGATGCAATGAATATCAATTACCACTTTGCATTGCATTCATAGATTATGAAAAGGCTTTTGACTCTGTGAGCATAAGCTCGGTTATAAATGCACTGGGTAATCAGGGGATAAACAACAACTATATTGAAATTCTAAAGAATATTTATTCGAGAGCAACTTCTTCCTTTTTACTACATACAATCAAAAAAAAAATTGAGAGGAGTTAGACAAGGTGATACGATCTTTCCAAAATTATTCACTGCGGTGTTGGAGGAAATATTTAGAACACTAGACTGGGAATCAACAGGAATAAATGTAAATGGTAAATATCTGAGTCATCTTAGGTTCGCAGATGATATAGTATTGTTTACTTCAGATCCTCTGGAACTAAAAATCATGGTTGAAAATTTAAGCATATCGAGTGAAAGAGTTGGACTAAAAATGAATACATCAAAAACTAAAGTAATGTTTAATAAGTTTATAAATCCCAAGCCCATAAAAATCGGAAATACAACACTGGAAAAAGTGGAGGAATATGTGTATTTAGGACAGATGATATCTTCAAATGGGGGGCTAATAAATGAAATTAAAAGAAGAGTGAAACTTGGATGGGTGGCAATGGGAAGATTAAGTCAAATTTTCAGGAGCAAAATGCCTCTATGTTTGAAAAGAAAAGTATATAATGAGTGCGTTCTTCCTGTCATGACATATGGAAGCGAAACATGGACACTAAATGTCAAATCAATTTAAAAATTAAGGTGTACCCAGAGAAATATGGAGAGATACATGCTGGGAATATCACGCAGGGATAGAATATAGAACACTTAGATTAGAGAAATGACAAAGATCAAAGACATCATAACGACAGTTAAAGAAATAAAATGGAAATGGGCGGGTCACGTAGCTAGACAACATGACAACAGATGGACTAAGGAAATAATGAATTGGTGCCCTATATACGCCAAACGACCAAGACAAAGACCTAACATGCGCTGGGCAGATGAGATTAGGCAATTGATGGGAATCACCTGGCAAACCATGGCAGAAGATAGAGAATTGTGGAAACTAATGAAGGAGGCTTATGTCCTGCAGTGGACACAGATAGGGGCTATTAATGATAGATGATGATGATGATGATGATATATATATATATATATAATATTATATGATATATATATATATATATATATTATTTATATATATATATATATATATATATATAAATATATATATTATATATATAATATATATGTGTGTGTGTGTGTGTGTGTGTGTGTTTGTGTGTGTGTGTTGTGTGGGGGGGGTCTATGGTGTGTGGTGTGTGTGTGTGTTGGTGTGTGTGGCGTGTGTGTGCGTTGTGTGGTGCGTGTGTGTTGCGTGTGTGTGCGTGTGTGTGTGTGTGTGGTGTGTTGGTGTGTGTGGTGTGTGTGTTGGTGTGTTGTGTGTGTGTGTTGGTGTGTGTGGTGTGGTGTTGTGTGTGTGTGTGTGTGTGTGTGTGTGTGTGTGGTGTGGTGTGTGTGTGTGTGTTGGTGTGTGTTGTGTGTGTGTGTGTGTGTGGTGTGTAGGTGTGTGTGTAAAAGAATGAAATTTACATTGGTGAAAAAAATGGTTTAAATGAAAAACTTCTTATGAAAGAAGCAAAATTTTTAATTTATTAATCTTTAAAGATATTTTAAATATATTTCAAATTTTATTTCAATTAATTAACTATAATAACGAGTTTAAAAGAAATATGTATTTAAGCAATTTTGTGGATTGAAATTTTAGTTATAAATTTAAAATATTTTAGCTTCAATTTCCTTTTTATTATTATTTCTATTAAATTATTAAGTATTATTATTGTCCTATTATTTATTTTACATTTTTTTCTGTTGTCTATGATCCGATACTTGTTTCTGACTAAAAGTTTTGTAAGCGGATTCGTAATTCGCGGCCATTTTTTTTCTATCACGCTAAATATAGTCATATAGCGTTCTATAAGTTTGCCCTATATACGTTCTATCGTGTTCATCTGTGTAAATTTGAAAATGGTTAACCAATTACTTGTTAAACAAAGGAGGATATACCAAATATTCCTGTTTCTGGTGTTTCTGGGGAAAGTCGGACTAAGGACAAGCATTGGATTCAGAAGAACTGGTCATTAAGAAAAACCATATCATACATATTGAAAAAAGAATGTCATAAATTCGTTATTTATATATGAAGAAAAGATTTTCTTCTCTCCAACATCAAACTGTGTATTATGAAGCAGTATAATAATTATTTTAATGTAAAAGGTAACTGTTTTAAAATATCATATGGGAAAATATCGACGTCTAACTTATGGAAAAAAAAAAACATCCGCAAATTAGAACTCTGATGAAAGATTCACATTCCATTAGCTCTATAATGATATTTAAAAAGATGCATGAAATTTTTTGGTGTCAGTTGTTCAAAATTCCCTGGGAAATAAAGAAGTCCAAAATTACAATGTTCTTGCTGAAACGGTGCTTCCAGTTTCCAGCAAGCACCATTTCAAAAAAAAAAAAAAAATAAAAAATAAATTAATAAATAAAAAATAAAAACATTCTTTTATTTTCATTTCATAAATGAATGGTGTTGATGTTTTATTATTTGCACACAATATGTAAATGTAGGTGTAGCGGCAATATAGGTGGAACACATTTTATATTTAAATCATCTGCTTGCTTACCCACCATGGGAAACTCCATTTATTTTCTTTTGCAATTTTTTAATATTTTCCTGTTAATAGAGGCAAAAACTGAACGTGATAGACATACACCAATATGAATTTTTTATTCAGCGTAACAAAATATATTAGAAACAAGTCTCATATGTAAGTCGGCAAAATTTATTTTGGGCTGTGTTATAATGATATCTACAAAATTAACCAAACAGTACGGTTGTGTTATTTTTTCAATATTTAAATACATACAAGTTACAACCCATCTATCAAGCAGGATTAAAGTATCATACTACAGAAACGCAAGCGAAGCGCGCGCGCACACACACACACACAAACAAATATATATATATATATATATATATATATATATATAT
>JABUQX010026024.1:27500-45000 GCA_015478945.1 Trachelipus rathkii
ATGTTAAAAATTTCAAAATAAAATTTTTGAACAATTAAAACCTTGAAAACAGCATTTGATGGACCGCACTCCAACTGTAGAAAAAAAAGGCCCACAAGAGGCCACAATTTAGTGCCCATAAAACTTAAAACCAATCAACTTTTTAAAAAAATTCCACTTACAAATATTGTACTTAGACCGCATCTTAACAATGGAGCTTGTTTTGATATTGCACTAAAATATGAACTAAATTTGCAACTTACAAAAAGATTAAATTTTAATCATAGCGCTAAAAAAGCTGTTGTTAGATAATAATATATTAATTAAATATAATCAATTAATAAATAATAATAATAATAATTTAATAATTAATAATAATAATAATATTTCTTTTTTTTTTGGATTTGATCGTCAAAGCCCGCCGGATATAATAATAATAATATTTAAAAAATTAATAATTTATAAAAAATAATAATGTTAATAATAATTGTTAAATTAATAAATAATAATAATAACAAACAACAAATTACAACAAACAACAACAAACAACAACTAACAACAAGCAAAAACAAAAACAACGAACAACAAAACAGCAATAAAAAATTAATAATAATTAATAAATAATAATAATAATAAATAATAATAATAATATAATAAGAATAATAATAATAATAATAATAATTAATAATAATAAATAATAATTAAATAATAATGATAATAAAATTTAATAATGAAAAATTAAAAAATAGTGGAAGGTCATGATAATAATATCAATAATATAATAATGATTAATTAATGATTAATAATAATAATAAAACTATTACCACCTTTACTAACTACTACCTCTGGTAGGTTCCAACTTCAAACTTTACCTGCTACTAAAATTGCCTAAATCGGCTAATACTTTTTACTGCTACTAATAATAACCCTGCATTATTATTTATGTTACACTTAACTAACTACTACTACTACTTACTACTTACTACTTAAGAATAATAAATATAATAATAATAATATAATAATAATAAATAATTTAATATAATAATAATAATAAATAATAATAATAATGTAAAAAAAGTTTGTATTAACCATTTAATCTTAGGATTAAGAGTTTTTAGAATTATATAATTGAGAATGTTCAGATCTAAAGTGGATCAAGTCCAATTTTGACACTTTTGAAAAAAAAAAATTAGTGAAAGTTGACTAGTCCCACCAATTTGTTCTTAAAAAATTGAGCCAAAAATATTTTGTAAAACTAATTTAATGAAAAAATAAATAAAATATAAACAAAAATATTATTAAAATGAAATTAAAATTAATTACTTTTAAAATTGATTCCAAAAACTTGATCCACTCTGCTCTTTTAGAAATATATTTATATAATATATATAATATATAATATAATATATAATATAGATATAATATATATATATATATATATATATATATTTAATATATATATATAATATATATATATAAATATATTATATAATATATATATATATATATATATATATATATATTATATAATTACACACTCACACACCACACACACCCACACAACACATATATATATATATAATATATAGTATATATATAATTATATTATATATAATATATATATATATATAATAATATATATATTATATATATATATATAATAAATATATTAATAATAATAACCACTTAATAGTTGCATACCCGCAACATAACAGTAGTAATAATACAAACCAATAAAATGTATTTTCCCAATGCTGGGATTCGATCCTGGACCATAGCAGATGAGCGTGCAGGTGTTTAGACCACTACGCCACGACGAGCTAAAAGAAAGGAGCTTTGTCATACCTCCTTTTTCTGGTGAAATAATCCACTCACAAAGGAAGATCATTCGGGCTCTCCCCGCTCGCCCACTCGGGCGATAGGGTCAAACGGTACGCGGCCATGGAGAAGAATACTGGAAACCGGGGGATAAGAAATACACTTAATAGTTGCATACCCGCAACATAACAGTAGTAAAATAAACAACCCCTTAAAAATGTATTTTCCCCATGCTGGGATTCGATCCTGGACCCTCGCAGATGAGCGTGCGAGCGGGAAGAGCCCGATGATCTCCTTTGTTTTGTGTAGTGATTATTCACCAGAGGGGAGTATCGACCAAGCTTCTTCTTTTAAGCTCGTCGTGGCGTTAGAGGCTAAAAACACCTGCCACCGCTCATTCTCTAGTCCAGGATCGAATCCCAGGCATGGAAAAATACATTTAGGGGTTGTATGTATAATATAATATATATATATATAATATATATATAATATATAAATAATATATAATAATAATAATAATAATAATAATATTTATATAGTAGTAGTAAGGAGGGCACAACCAGCATTTTCCAGCAGTTACGACTCCGTCAGATTTATATTTTTCTGGAATGCTGGTAATATTTTATTAGTAATTGTGTAATTAATAAAACACATTTTTTTTTTTTAAATTTTATTTTATTTTATTTTTATTTTAATTTTTTATTCGTCGGATTTTTGGATTTTCGGAAAAAAGCCGGGAGCCTGAGTCTGAGTCTGAAAGCCCTCAATTCGAACCCGTTTTTAAACGCACAGTTTAACCGCGTATTACTGTGCGTTCGCTCTTTCGGTACATTTTTTACGGTCATATTCTTCGTCAGTAGAACTTTTATCATTGCTCCCTCTTCAGGTGCATCCTCGTGGCACACTGATGAGCAAATGCATATAAGGTACAATTTTTACCCCTTTGTCTTCTTGAAAGGCGAAATGAATTTTGAACACCTGTTCCCCATAATTTTTACGAGCTTTGACAGATTGGAGAGGGGAAAAAATACATTGCCGAAGAAGTGATGGGTAAGGGTATATATACTTATTATTGAAAGGGGAATATGTATAAAACACATACAAAACACACAGGTACAACCCACACAAACACCAAACAACAACACAAACATATTAGTATTATTATAAATATATTAATATAATATATATATATATTAATATATATATATATAATATAATATATATATATATATAGTTGGCTGAGCACCGGAATTTTGAGCACACACACCACAAACATTATTATATATATTTATATAATATATTATATATATAATAATATATATTATATATATTATATATATATAATATATATATATATATTAAACATATTATATATATAATATATATATATAATATATATTTATATATATTATATTATATATAATATATTATATATAGAATATTATGGATAATTAGGCCTTAGTAATACGAGCACCCACACACATACAACAACCACACCACACATAATAATATAATATATATATATATAATATATATAATATATATTATTATATATTATTATATATTATATATAATATATATTAATTATATAATTGGCTAATTAGGCCTATATACGAGCACACACACATACACACAACAAACCAACACACACAATATATATATATAATTATATATATAATATATATATTATATATAATATATATATATAATTATATATTATATATATATAAATAATATATTATATATACTATATATGGTTTAATTTAGGCCTTATATACGAGCACCACACCCACATAACACACATATATATATATTATATATATAATATATATAGATAATATATTATATATATAGTAATATATAAATATATATGATATATAATATATATATTATATATTCTTTTTTTTTTTTATAGTAGTGAGACTATGGGTCTGGAATAAGAATGTATAGATCTAAAGGTTTCATGTGTTCAGATGTGACAATTCCTTAGCGGGCAATGCTTAGGTGTGAAAAGAATTATAAATGAGAGAATGAAACGTGAATTAAGAGTGGTTCGTGTGAAAAAAGGGTAAATGAGAGAATAAATGAAAGTATGTTGAGATTTTTTGGTCATGTGGAGAAAGGATGAATAAAAGTCGGTTGGTTAAGCGATGTATAGTGGAGAGTGTGTTGGAACCGACCCGGGGAGACCGAAGAGAAAGTGATTGAGTCGGTGAACGAATGTCTTAAGGAGAGAAATGTTGTGAGTTTGGCAAAGGCGAGAATAAAGGTGCATAATAGGGAGAAGAATGCGGGTTTTGTATTGGCATGTTGTTGCCCACCTGGCCAGGGCTGAACCCCACGATGACGATTTACCATCTTGAGTCCGTAAGCAGGTCCCATGGATGCTCTAGGTGAATTTCTGTCTGTTTGACAAGCTCTGTCACTAATTAATGGACAGAGGGGCGGAAGGGCTGATTTTCTTTTCGGGGAACGTTTGTATTGTTCTTTTCCCTACTGCTTCTTTTGCGTGCTTGTTACAGCACCTTACCCCAATTCTTGGGCAAGAGAAGGTAATCAGAAAGAAAGGAAAGAATATATATATATTATATATTAATTATTATATATATATATATATATATATATATATATTAATATATATATATATATATTATATATATATATATATATATATATAAATAGATATATATATTAATAATATATATATATATAATATATATATATATAGTATATATATATATTATATATATAATATTAATATTATATATATATTATATAATATATATATAATATATATAATATAATATATATATATATTATATATATATATATATTATAATAGTATAATAATGAATTTTAGGGGCCTATAACGAAGCACACACCCACACACCATTACACCACACACAACCCGCACACATATATATATGATATTATTATTATATATATAATTCAATATATATATATATATATATATATAGTATATAATAATATATATTATATAGTATATATTATATTATAAATATATATTATAATATATATAATATATATATATATATATATATATAAATCAAGTCAATAGGGCCGACATAGGCCTTTGAATTTTCTAAGGCCGTTCATATTTAATATATACATTTCGTCTTTCTTATGTATTTTCATAAAAATTTATTTTATTTTAATTTTATTTTTTTTATTTTATTTTCTTTATTTTTTATGTTTCATTTAAAATTTATAAACTTTTATTTTTTCATTTTTTTTATACATTAAAATTTTTATATTTTTTTACTCTTTTTCTTGCATTTTTCTTTTGTAATTTTCTAGTTTCTTTTTATGAGTTTCATTTTCCATCATCTTTCTGTGTTTTACATTTAGCTTTGCGTTTTAAATTTTTAATTAACTTTTTTAAATTTATTTGCTTAAATAGATTTGTTGAAGCAAAAATTTCAGGCTTACATATTTAACAACGTAAAAAAGAGGAAGTTTTACACGCCCTTAAAGAAATACACAGTAAATCAGTAAAATCAGTAAATCAAACCATCCACTTCAGCCCTCTCCTACCATTTCATGATCTATTGATCATAGAATCTATTGATCTTATTGGATCTATTGATCTTTATTATTCAATTGATTCAAAACTTATTTTTACAAACATAAAACAAAAAACTTTTAATTATTTGATTTGGTTTTCTTTGAAACAATTTTAATCGACTAGAAAATTATTCTTCATTGATGTGTAAACCTTAAAAATTTAATGGAGTTTAACATACCCCAAAGCAGTAAAATCAGTAAATCAGTAAATCCCAAACTATCCTCCAGCCACCCTCCTACCCTTCCATGATCTATTGAACTTATTGACGTAATTGAATTTTCAAGTCATATTTTGTATAACATACCACAAAAACTTTTATTTATTTTTTGTTTGTTTTTTTTAAAAAAAAACATTTTGTTTTTTTTACTAAAAATTATTCCTTTTTATGTTTTATACTTTAAAAAAATTTTGTATTTTAACATACCCTTAAGAGCAGTAGAACTCAGTTAATCAGTAAAATCAGTAAAAGCAGTAAATCAGTAAATCAGTAGAATCCCCAAAACTGTATTCCAGCCACCCTCTACCTTCTTATCTATTGATCTATTGCATTTCTATCGATCTATTTTGTCTCATTAAATCTTGATGTCAAGTCATATTTTGTATAACATAACACAAAAACTTTTATTTTATTTTTTGTTTTTGGTTTCTTTAAACATTTGTTTTTGAACTAAAAAAATTTCTTTTTTATTGTTTATAATACTTAAAAAAAATTTGTATTTTTACATACACCTGTAAAGCAGTAAATCAGGATTAAAGTCAGTTAAATCAAACTTATCCTCAGCCAACCATCCCCACCCTTCAGTTTGATCTATTGAGTCCTTATTAATCTGATTGATTTCAAGGTGATATTTTGTTATACATAACATCAAAACTTTATTTATTTTTGTTTGTTTGCTTTAAACTTTTGTTTTTTTTACTAAAAAATTATTCTTCATGTTTATAACTTAAAAATTTGCAATTTACATTACCTTTAAAGCAAGTAAATTCCAGTAAGATTCAGTAAAATCAAAACTGCGCCTCCATCCATCATACCCCTTCTGTATTCTATTGATCTATTGATCTATTTGATCTATTGATCTACCATATTTTGTAAAACATAACACAAAAACTTTGTATTTAATTTTGTTTTTGTTTCTTAAACATATGTTGTTTACTTTATTAAAAAAAGTTATTTATTTGTTTTAATTTGCTTTAAAATTTTTGTTTTTTTACTAAAAAATTATTCTTTTTATTGTTTAATAAACTTAAATTTTTTGCCTTTACATTACCCCGTAAATCAATTAATTCAGTAAATCCAAAACTGCCCCAGCCCCACCCTTCCTTACCCTTCAATGAAATTATTGATCTATTGATCTATTGATCTAAAATGATCTATTGATCTATTTGAATTCAAGTCCACTTTATTGTGTATAACATAACACAAAAAAACTTTTATTTATTTTTGTTATTTGTTTTAAAATAATTTGTTTTTACTAAAAAAAAATATTTTTCTTTTTATGGTTTATAACTTAAAAAAAAATTTGTATTTTACAATATACCCTAAAGCAGTGAAACAGTAAAATCAAAACTATTCCTCCCACACCATCCCCAACCCTTTCAATTGGATCTACTATCTATTGACTTATGGATCTATTGATCTATTGATTCAAGTCCATTTTTTTTTATAACATAACACAAAAACTTGTATTTATTTTGTTTTGTTTTTAAACATTTGTTTTTACTATAAAAAAAATTTATTTATTTTTGCTTTATTTTGTTTAAAAATATTTTGTTTTTACTAAAAAATTATTTCTTTTTATGTTTTATGACTTAAAAAATTTGCATTTTTACATACCTTTAAAGCAGTTTAAATTCCAGTAAATCAGTAAACAAACAATCTCCAGCCACCATCCCCACCCTTTCACATGGATCTATTGATCTATTTGAGCTAGTGAACCATTTATAACAAAGTCATATTTTGTAAAACATAACACAAAAAACTTTTATTTATTTTGTTTGTTTTCTTTAAACATTATGGTTTTTAACTAAAAAAATTATTCTTTTTGTTTTTATGTTTATAACTTAAAAAATTCATTTTACAACCTTAAGCAGTAAATTTTCAGTAAAATCAGTAAACTCAAAACTGTAATCCAGCCACCCCTCATACCTTTCTGTGATCTATTGATTCTAGTTGATCTATTATCCATATATCAAGTTCATATTTGTATAAACATACAACCAAAAAACTGTTTATTATCTTTTTTTGTTTCTTTAAACGTTGTTTTACTAAAAAAAAATTAATTTATTTTTTTTATTTTTTTTAAAAATAATTTTGTTTTTACTAAAAAAATTTTGATTCTTTTCATGTGTATTAACTAAAAAAGATGTTGGATTTTTTACCAGACCTTAAAGCAGTTAAATCAGTAAATCAGAAATCAAATTACCTTCCAATCCTTCCAAACCCTTCTTGTGATCTGATTGAATCAATTGATCTATTGATCTATGATCTATTGTTGATTTCAAGTCATATTTTGTATAAACACATAACACAAAACTTTTATTATTTTTTTTTGTTTTCTTTTAAAACATTATGTTTTTACTAAAAAATTATTCTTTTATGTTTATAACTTTAAAAAATTTGCATTTTACATACCTTAAAAGCAGTAAAAAGCAGTTTTAATCAGTAAATAAAACTGCCCTCCATACCCTCATTTACCCTTCTTGTGATCGAATTGATCTATTGAATCTATTATCTATTGAATCTTATTGATCTATTGTTGATTCGAAGTCATATTTTTTATAACATAACAACAATTCACTTAAATTTATTTGTTTTGTTTGTTTCTTTACACTTTTTCCTTTTTACAAAAAAAATTATTTAATTTTGCTAATTCGTTTAAAATATTTTGTTTTAACTAAAAATTCTTTTTTTATATATATAATTTTAAAAAAATAAATTTACATTTCAAATACATTATAAAGCAGTTAAATCAGTAAAATCAGTAAAATTCAAACCTGTATCCAGCTTACCTCCTACCCTTCATTGAATCTATTGATCTATTATCTATGAATCTATTGATCTATTGATTCAAGTAATATTTGAACACACATACCACAAAACTTTTATTTATTGTTTTGTTTTCTTTAAACATTTTGTTTTACTAAAAAAAATTATTTTATTTTTGAAAATATTTTTTTAAAACATTTGGTTTTAACTAAAATTTCTTTCTTTTTATGTTATAACTTAAAAAAAAATTACATTTTTACCAATACCGTAAAGCAGTTAAATCAGTAAAATTCAGTAAATTCAAAAACTGTATCCAGCTACCTCCTAGACCCTTCCCATGATCTATGATCTATTGATCTATTGATCTATGATCTATTGATCTATTGATTCAAAGTATCTTTTGTATAACATCACATAAAAAATAAAATCTTAGGCTTGTGGCTGTGTTGTTGTTGTTGTTGTTGTTGTTGTGTTTGTTGTTGTTGTTGTGTTGTTGTTGTTTGTTGTTGTTGCTGTTAAATTATATCATACGTTCATCAAGTTAAATGGGAAAATTTATACAACATTCTTTCAACAAATTCTCTAAAATATTTTAATTTGAATGTTCGATTTCTCCATCGATATTGAAAAAACTAAAACAAAAATAACATTATCATCTAGGCCCTTACTACAATACCAGCCATTCGTTAAACAAAGTAACTAAAATTAAAAGTTTTCATTCTTACCAGCAGGTATCATTACATGTTTATCTCAATCATTTACAAAACATTACATTCTCGCGTTCCAAATTTATTATATTATTATATTATTATTATTATTATTATTATATTATTATTATTTTATTATTATTATTAATTTATTATTATTAATATTAATTATATTCAACTAATATATTGTATATTAAACATAAACAAAAAACCTAAATACACCATAATACACCACACGTAAACACCACCACACCACCACACACACACACCCACCCGCACACACCAATAATTATAGACACTTTACTTAATGCAACATTAGCCATGCAATCATCGTACTAACTTACTGATCGTATGACTGACTTTTAATTATTAGTATTTAATAATAAATAATAAAAAAAAAAATAATAAATAATAATAATAATAATAAAAAATAATAATAATAATAATAATAAATAATAATTAATAATAATAATAATAATAAATAATAATAATAATTTAATTAATATAAATATAGTTTGGTTTTTTGAAGTAATTTTTGTAATACCCAAAACTATTTCTACAAGATTGAAGAACTTTTTAATTTTAGTTAACCTTGTAACGAATGTTGTATTTGTTCAGAGGCTAGGAATGATATTGTATTTTTGTTTAGTTTCAATATTTACAATGTAATGATAAAATTAACATTATAATATTTAGAGGATTATGTTGAAAAAAAAGTGGTTGTATATGTTTCATTAACTTGAACGTATTTGATTATATTTAAACAGCAACAACTAACAAACAAAACAACAACAACAAACAACAAACAGCCACAAGCTAAGAATTTATTTGTAGTTATGTTATTACAAAAAGATACTTGAATCAATAGATCAATAAGAATCAATAGATCAAATTAGATTCCATGGAAGGAGGAGGGTAGCTTGGATACAGTTTGATTTAACTGCATTTACTGAGTTTTACTGCTTTAAGCATGTAAAAAAATGTAAATTTTTTAAGTTATATACATAAAAAGAAAGAAAGAAAATTTAGTTAAAACAAAATATTTTTAAACAGAATAAGCAAAAATAAATAAATTTTTTAAGTAAAAAACGAAAAAGTTTAAAAAAAATCAAAACAAAAATGAATAAAAGTTTTTGTGTTTATACAAAATATACTTGAAATCAATAGCATCAATAGATCATAGATCAATAGATCAATAGATACATAGATCATGGAAGGGTAGGAGGGTAGCTGGATTACAGTTTGATTTACTGATTTACTGATTTACTCTTTAGGGTATGTAAATAGCAAAATTTTTGTAAGTTATAAAACATAAAAAAGAAATAAATTTTTTTTGTTAAAAAAAAAGAGAAAAATTTAAAGAAAATCAAACAAAATAAAATTAAAAGTTTTTTGTTATGTTTATACAAAATATGACTTGAATCAATAGATCAATAGATCAATAGATCAATAGATCAATAGATCAATAGATCAATAGATCATGGATGGACGGGAGGGGTGGTGGGGAGGGTGGTTTGATTTACTGATTTACTGATTTACTGCTTTAGGGTTTGTAAAACATGCATTTTTTATGCTATAAACATAAAAAAGAATAAAAAATTTGATAAAATTAAAAAAAACTCTAAAAGAAAATATAAAAGTTCACGCACAAAGCTAAAAAATATAAATTTTATTAAAAGAAAATGAAGTATTAGATCAATTATCAATAATCATTTGAAGGTGAATGGTGCTGGAGGATAGTTTGATTTTACTGATTTACTGATTTACTGCTTCAGTATGTAAAAAATGCAAATTTTTTAAGTTATAAACATGAAAGAATAAATTTTTAGTAAAACAAAATATTTTAAACAGAATAAGCAAAAATAAAATAATTTTTTTAGTAAAAAACAAAATGTTAAAGAAAACAAAACAAAAAATAAATAAAAGTTTTTGTGTTATGTTATACAAAAAATGACTTGAATCAATGGATCAATAGATCAAAGATCAATAGATCAATGAGGGGGATGGGCGCCTGGAGGATAGTTCTGATTTACTGCATTTACTGATTTACTGCTTTACTGCTTACTGATTTACTGATTTAGGGTATGAAAATGCCAAATATTTAAAGCAAAGTTAAACAAAAATAGAATAACATTTTTATAGTGAAAAACATAATGTTTAAAAAAACAAAAACAAAATAATAAAAGTTTTTTGTGTTATGTTATACAAAATATGACTTGAATTAATAGATCAATAGACAATAGATCAATAGATCAATAATCAATAGATCAATAGATCATAGATCAACAGAAGGTAGTATGAGGGTATATGGAGGGCAGGTGAATTTACTGATTTACTAATTACTGCTTTAAGGTATGAAATGTTAATTTTAAGTTATAAACATGAAAGAATAAATTTTTAGTAAAAAAAACGAAAAAGTTTAAAGAAACAAAACAAAATAAATAAAAGTTTTTTTGTTATGTTATACGAAATATGACTTGAATCAATAGATCAATAGATCAATAGATCAATAGATCATTGAAGGGTAGGAGTGTGGGGTAGCTTGATTTTACTGATTTACTGATTTCTGCTTTAGGTATGTAAAAATACAAATTTTTTAAGTTATAAACATGGAAAGAATAAATTTTTTAGTAAAAAAAAAGGGTGGCTGGAGGGCAGTTTGATTTACTGATTTATTGATTTAGGGTATGTAAAAAGGCAAAAAAATTTAAGTTATAAACATAAAAAGAATAATTTTTTAGTAAAAACAAAATATTTAAAGCAAATTAAACAAAATAAATAAATTTTTATAGTAAAAACATAATGTTTAAAGAAAGAAACAAAACAAAATAAATAAAGTTTTTGGTTATGTTATACAAAATAATGACTTGAGATTAAATAAGAATCAAGTAGAGCAAATAGATCACAGAAGGGTATGAGGGTATGGAGGGCGTTTGATTTACTGTTTACTGATTTACTGGTTTAAGGTATGTAAATATGCAAATTTTTAAGTTATAAACATGAAAAGAATAAATTTTTTAGTAAAAAAACGAAAAGTTTAAAGCAAACAAAACAAAAATAAATAAAAGTTTTGTGTTATGTTATACAAAATATGACTTGAATCAATAGATCAATAGATCAATAGATCAATAGATCAATAGATCACTGAAGGGTGGGAGGGTGGCTGGAGGATAGTTTGATTTACTGATTTACTGATTTACTGCTTTACTGTTTAGGGTATGTAAAATACAAAAAAAAAAAATTTTTTTTTAAGTATAAACATAAAAAGAATAATTTTTAGTAAAAACAAAATGTTTAAAGAAAACAAAACAAAAATAAAATAAAATTTTTGTTTATGTTATACAAATATGACTTGAATCTAGATAAGTAGATCAATAGATCAATAGCCATAATAGATCACAGAAGGTAGGAGGGTGGCTGGAGTACAGTTTGATTTACTGATTTACTGATTTACTTGCTTACTTATTTACATTTACTGAATTTACGCTTAGGTATGTAAAATACAAATTTTTTTAAGTTATAAACATAAAAAGAATAAATTTTTTAGTAAAAACAAAATGTTTAAAGAAACAAAACAAAAATAAATAAAAGTTTTTGTGTTATGTTATACAAAATATGACTTGAATCAATAGATCAATAGATCAATAGATCATGAAAGGGTAGGAGGGTGGCTGGATGATAGTTTGATTTACTGATTTACTGATTTACTGCGTTAAGCTATGATAAAAATGCAAAATTTTTAAAGTTATAAACATAAAGAATTTTTATTTAGTAAAAACAAAAATGGTTTAAACAAAAATTAAAACCAAAATAAATAAAAGTTTTTGTGTTATGTTATACAAAATATGGCTTGAATCAATAGAACAATAGATCAATAGATCAATAGATCAATAGATCAATAGATCATGGATGGGTAGGAGGGCTGAGTGGATGGTTTGATTATGATTTACTGATTTACTGCTTTAAGGTATGTAAAAATGCTAATTTTTTACGTTATAAACATGAAAAGCATAAAATTTTAGTAAAAACAAAATGTTTTAAGCAAATAAAATTTAAAAAGTAATAAAAAAAAATTTAAATAAAAAAAAAAAAAAAAAAACATAAAGAATAAATGTAAAATGAAACTTATAAAAAATAAAGTTAGAAAATTAAAAAATTAAAAAATAAAAAAAAAATTAAAAAAAAATTAAAAATTTAAAATAAAAAAAATGAAAAATAAAAAGTTAAATAAAAGTTAAATAAATTTAAATGAAAAAAAAAAAAATAAAAAAAATAAAATAAAAAAATAAGTAAATAAAATTAACTTTTAACAAAATACATAAGAAAAACGAAATGTATATATTAAATATGAACGGCCTTAGGAAATACCAAACATAAATATGTTATATTGTATATATTATATATATATTAATATATATATATATATATATATATATTATATTATATATATTATATATATATATATATATATATATATATATATATATATATATATATATATATATATAATATGTGATGCTGTGTGTATGTGTGTGTTGTTCGTATATAGGCCTAATTATGTAATATTATATATATAATATATATAATATAATAAGATAATATATATAGATATATATATTTAATTTTATTTATTAATGATATATATATATATATAAATGAAAATAAAATAATATGTTCTAGTATATAATATATATATATATGGGTATGTGTGTTTATATAGCCTAATTAAACCAATATATATATATATATATATATATATATATAATTATATAATTATATATATATATATATATATATGATATAGTATATATATATATATATATATATACTAAATGTGGTGTGTGTTGTATCGTGTGCTGTGGCTCGTATATAGGGCCTAATTAGCCAATATATATTATATATATATTATAATAAAAAAAAAATATATATATATACTGATATATATATATATATATATATATAGTATTATAGTATATATATATGTGTGTTATGTGTGTGTGCCTCGATATAACCTAAATTATCCAATTATATAATTATATATATATTATATTATAATATATATATATATATATATATATATATATATATATATATATATATATATATATATATATATATTATAGTATATATTGTGTGTGTATGTGCTGTGTGCTCGTATATAGACCTTATTTTCCTCCTATGAACTATAAATAGGTTATATATATATATATATATAATATATATATATATATATATATATAATATTATAATATATATATTATATATGTGTGTGTGTGTCGTGTGCTCGATATAATAATATTACTTATCAAGTATAATATATATATATATATTATATATATATAATAATATATATATATATATATATATATATATTTATACTATATATATATATATATATTATATATATATATATGTTGTGTATGTTGTGTGTGTGTGTGTGTATGTGTGTTTGTGTGTATATAGGTATAATTAGCCAATATATATATATATATATATATATATAGTATTATAATAAATATATATATATAGTATATATATATATTATATATATATATATATATATAATATATATATATATAATGTGGTTGTGTGTGTGTGTGTAGTGTGTGGGTACCTGTGTGTTTGTATGTGTTGTATACATATTCCCCTTTCAATAATAAGTATATATACCCTAACCCTTCATTTCTTCGGCAATGTATTTTTCCCCTCTCCAACCTGTCAAAGCTGATAAAAATTATGGGGAACAGGTGTTCAAAATTCATTTCGCCTTTCAAGAAGACAAAGGGGTAAAAATTGTACCTTATATGCATTTGCTCATCAGTGTGCCTCGAGACTATAACGGAGAAGGGAGCAATGATAAAAGTTCTACTGACGAAGAATATGACCGTAAAAAATGTACCGAAAGAGCGAACGCACAGTAATAACGCGGTAAACTGCGGTTAAAAACGCGTCGATCGAGGGCTCAGGCTCAGACTCAGGCTCCGGCTCCGAAATCAAAATCCACGGATAAAAATAAAATAAAAAATAAAATAAAATAAAATTAAAAAAAAAAAAATGTGCCAGGATTCCAGAAAAATAATAAAAATATTACCAGCATTCCAGATTTAACCGTAAATCTACGGAGTCGGCGCTGCTGGAAAATGCTGGTTGTGCGCACTAATAACTATACTATAATATATAGTATATATATATATATTATATATATATATATATAATATAATATATATGTTATATATATATATATTATATATATATATATATATATATTATATAAATATATATATACATAAATTATATATATATATATATATATATCATAATTACTGTAGTATATATCAAACGCATGACTAGAAAATGCGTTGAAGTAATTTATACTTATCCTTTGGGTGCCATTAAGAAATAAAAGATAAAAGCAAGCAAGCATCTTAAAACTCGAAAGAGTCAAATGAAAAAAAATTTATGAAGTAATGAAAAAATTTTCAACTACTTTTAATGCCTTTAAATTTAAAGAATAAAATTTAATTAAAGAATAGCTTGTCGCTTTTTAAGTAAATTTTAACTTTTAAAATTAAAAAATGAAAAAATAATTATAGTAAAAATTAAAATAAAAAGATATATTTATTTTTTAAATCTTTTCATTTTATATAAATGTAGGGTAATAATATAATAAATGCAGGATGTGACAACGCTGGCAAAATGGAGCAATTTCAACACTTTCATTTTCTCCTTAAAGGGACGACAAATGTTTGGATCTTTGTAAAGATTTATAAGAAATTGTTCTCTCTCTCTCTCTCTCTCTCTCTCTCTCTCTCTCTCTCTCTCTCTCCTCTCTCTCTCTCTCTCTCTCTCTCTCTCTCTCTCTCTCTCTCTACACGCCCACACACTTACACACACACACACACAACACACACAAACACATATATATAATATATTATATATATATATATATTAAATATATAATATATTATATATATTATATATATATTATAATATACGTATATATATATATATATATATATATATTATATATAATAATAATAATATATATAATACTAATAATAATAAACGAAGTGTTGTTTATTCTGTCTGTAGATTGTTTTCCACTTACTGTTTTTTATAAATGTTGCATTCAAAAGTCTGCAACTTACGTCCGGAGCATCGGATGTATACTCCTACGCATTTAGGCTACGTTGAAAGTTTGTTTCATAAATGGAATATATATATATAATATATATATATATATATATATATAATATATATATATAATAATATTATAATATAAATGATTTATATATAATATATATATATATATATATATATATATATATATATATATATATATATTTTTGTCCCTTGCTTTCTCCATAACTCGGGGTAGGGTGCTCAAACATGCACCGAAAATCCGATCCATGCATGAGCATTTGTAGGGAATAATAAGTGATTGGGGGATCCAAACCCAGCTTTCACTGTCCATTTAGCCTCCTCTTACAGCACACAGAAAGAACAATGTGGAAATTCTTTCTCCCCCATAAACAGGAATATCTGTTGTTTTTTTTTTACACTGGTGCCACACTCACGGGCAGGGAACGCAAAATAAAAAAAAAATAAATAAAAAAATAAAAGCAAAAAAATAACAAAAAGAAAATACAAAACAAATGGAAAGTAAACCCACACAGTCCCTTGCCTAACGCAATTGCTTCAGGTACGGCAGACGTGGGACTTAAAGAGAGGAAGATTTAATACTGCTGGGAAAATAGATGAAGGCAAGGAGTTCCACAAAAGAGATGTGGCTGGAAAGAAGGAGGCACCACAACGAGCGATCCTTGAGTCTCCAATATTCACACAATATTCATGTGAGAGTAAGGCACCTCTTGTGTTAAGAGGGCGACGCAGTGGTGGAGGAATGCGAATGTCAACTCCGGGCGAGCATCTATAGAAAAGAGATACCTATAGAAAAGAGATAGAGCGCCAATGTCACGTCACAGAGAAAGAGGGTCAGGGGAGTCAGAAAGTATGGGACAGTATATAAGTCTTTTAGCCTTAGCCTCAACCCTATTCAAAAGGAGGGTGGAACCGGATCCACCCCAGTGAGAACAGCATTCCATACAGGGGCAAATAAAACCTTTATGTAACTGGAGTATCTGAGCAGAAGAAAAAAAATTCACGCAATCTGAATAGAATTCCCAGCTTCTTTGAGGCCATTTTAGCAACTATATATATATAAGATATATATAATATATATATATATATATATATATATATATATAATTATATATATATAATATATATATATTATTATATATATATATAATATATATATATATATATATATATCATAATATAAACCCACCTTAAACCATTAGATACAATCACTGCTTTCAGCTTGGTTTTAAACAGTTAAAGAGAAAAATCTATTTATTTTCA
>JABUQX010026024.1:50000-53332 GCA_015478945.1 Trachelipus rathkii
ATTCTGAAGTATCTATGAACGTCAGGAAGGCTAGTGGCCCCGAATGGCATTCCTCCCGTGTTTTGAGGGAGTGTGCTCCTGAGCTGGTGCCTATCCTTGTTCAACTCAACTCTCTATGCCTTAATACTAATGCATTTCCTCAGTCCTGGAAGCTCGCATATGTCCAGCCAGTCTCGAAAAAGGGTAGCCTCTCTGATCCTTCTAACTATCGTTCTAAAGCTCTCAATTGTATTGTATCTATCTAAAATCTTTGAAACTCTTCTTAACTCTCATTTCATGGACCATCTGGAGTCTCATTCCCTTCTTTCAGATCATCAGTATGGCTTTCGAATGTCTTGTACACCCTAACAAACTATCCTATCTAACTGATTTATGGTTTCCTATACTTAGGAACTATGGGGAGTTTTGTGTGGTGGTGCTTGATATATCGAAATGCTTTTGACGAGTATGGCATGCGTCAACTAACTCTCTAAGCCTCCCTTCCTTTGGTTTTCCCTCCTTCCTTTTGTCTTATTCTTGCCTTTATTCTTATTTTCATCAACGATCTCCTCAGCTGTACTTTCAACTCTGTTCACTTCTTATGCTGACGACTAACTCTCCATTCTTCCACTCGTTCAAATCTGCTCCCTCTTTTGCACATCTAGAGTTGCCTCTCGTTTTCAGCTTTTCCGATTCTATTTTGCCGACCAGGATGGGACTTTGCGGGTGGGGCAGCCACAACCTTGTGAAATTCAACCTTTGAAAAACTCAACTTCTTTACATCTCCCTCTTAAAAACACCTCCTAACTTTCCCATTTTTTTTGACGGTTCTAACGTCTCACCTGTTGACAACAAAACATAGACATTCTTGGTCTGAACAATACACAAAAAAATGTCTTGGAAACCTCAAATCACAATGGTTGCTAAGGTGCCTCAAAGAAGCTGGGAGTTCTGTTGGTTGCGGGAATTTTTTTTCTTCCGCACAGCTACTCCAGTTTATTTAAAGGCCTTATTCGCCCTTGTTTGGAACACTTTCTGACATCTGGGGGGGGCTCCGGCTCCACCCTTCTATTGGATAGGGTTGAGTCTAAAGCTAAGAGACTAATAAAATGGTCCCCTAATTTCAAACTCTCTTGACCCTGCTATCTCTGCGGGCGGTGACGTTGGCGCACTATCATCTTTTACTATAGTAACTACAACGGTAAGATGCTCGGGGGAGTTGGCCGCTCGCATTCACCTCCATTGTGCGTCAAACCGACTCGTTTATACAAAGGGGTGCCAATCTCTCGCATGAAATTTTGCGTGAGCATCGAATCTCAGACTCGTTCGTTGTGGTGCTTCCTTCTTTAGCTACTTCTGTTCTGTGGAACTCCTTGCAATCTTCTGTTTTTCCGACTGTATTTAATCTTCCTCTCTTTAAAACCTACGTCTGCGCTCACCTAAGATCTAAGAGATTTGCGTTGGGCTTGGTGAGTTTTTTCATGTATTTTATTTCCTGCCCCTCCTTGAAAAGAGGCCCAGCCCCGTGAGTGGTGGTAATCTGTATAAAAAAAAAAAATCTGAACTAAGAATATATATTACAACGACAAACCTACACTATGCTTTATGGCACGTAATATATACACTGTTAATTAATCATTAACTATAAGTTTCACACATTATTCTTGTTTAACAATGTTAACTTGATATTACCAGTAGATATACTAAATATACTATTATACTATTAAACACCAAATTGGTATACTATTCATTTTTACATTGAATAAACACGTTTTAGTACTGAGTTTCTATATTCCCCATTATTTTGTTTTGCTTTGCTTTGTTTTTGTTTTCTCCCTTATCTTAGATTGGATGTAAAGGAAAAACTCAGAGAGAAAAGTGAACCTGTTAACACTCCCCTTTATAGACAAGCTGGTTATGAATGAAGCCTGTCAAGTTCACGTGGACAATAAACCCAGAATTAGTATTATTCCGTAGAGACAGAGACCTATACAATATCCTTATGACACATGAATACACGATTAGACACAGCTATAAAATAAGTCTTCTACAGAGTAACTATTCTAGTGATATTAGTAACTAACAAGCATACAACGTACCTAATTCATCACTTTCTCAAACATATCTCTACATATCGTTGTAATTTACATTAACATAGTAACATTTAACAAAAATTTATCATAACCTAACCATAATTCATCATACTGACCCATGAATTATATGCTAATGCGAAAGTTTTCAACATCAATAATGCTAACATGTCATAATCTATGAACTAGAATATAATGTACAACGACAAACCTAACACGTTTTAAGCACGAAAATAACTGATAACATTAACAAAGTTTTCATAACTTAACAACAGTAAAGTAACTAAACAATAACATACAAAAAAACGTAACCTATGCATACTTTTTTCAAAGCATATCTCTAACATAGCATTGTTAATTTTAGATTGACATGGTAATATTTAACAAAATGTTATAATAACCTTGTCTAATTATCATACTGATCAACGAATATAGGTTCCGCAACAAAAGTTTTCAATTAATAAGCTTACATAGCATCAAATCTTGACTAAGAATATAATCCACAACGACAAACCTAAACACACTTAAACATGAATAAAATGTTAACGTTAACAAAGTTTCATCCTTAATAACAAACGTAAAGTAACTAACATTGAGCCCAGAAAAACGTCACCTACTCACACTTTATCTAACATATCATGGATATTTTTTACATTAACATATGTAATATTTAACAAATATTTTATCATAACATTGGCTAATTGTCAATCTATCATTGATATATGATAACGTAACAAAGTTATCACATCAATAAAGCAAAACATAGCATCAACTGAACTAAGAAATATATGTACAAATGACAAAACTTAAGCATACCTACACGTTCGAAATAAACTGGTACAATAACGAGCCCCCATATTCCGCACCAGCATCGAACTAACAATGCATACAGAACGACCAGGTACGAAGCTGATGCGGTAAATATTCATTTAACAAATCAGTTTAGCGATCTAAAAGTTTGTTTATTTATTATTATTTATTATTTTTAATTTCATTTCTTTAAAACTTTTTGTTTTAAAAACTTACTTATTTATTTTTAATTTCATTTCCTTCATTATTTTCTTTTTTAAATTATTTTTAATTATTTACATTTTTATTTATATAAAAACTTTTGTTTTGGGGGGGGGGGAAAAGCTAATTTATTTTTAATTTATTTCTTAAAAACTTTTTGTTTTTACTAATATTTTATTCTTTTTATTTTTATAAAGTAAAAAAATTACATTTTTTACATACACTAAAGCAATAAATCAGCGAATCAAGCAC
>JABUQX010026025.1:0-22227 GCA_015478945.1 Trachelipus rathkii
ATTAAAATTTATTTTTATTATCAAATAATTATAGTAATTATTAAATTATATTTATTAACATTATAATTATTATTATAATAAAAAATATTGTTCCATTATAATAATAATTAATATTCCTTATTCTCAATACATTTAATAATAAAATAAAAAATAAAATAATAATATATAAATTAAATAATAATAATAAATAATAATTAAATATATAAAATTATATAATATATTAAAATTAATAATAATATAATAATAATATTATTGATAATGATGATAATATAATAATAAATAATAATATAATTAAATAATTAAATAATATAATAATATAAGTAATTAAATATAATAACTTTATTAATAATAATAAGAATTATATAATATAATATTTAATAAATAATAATTAAAATAATAATAATAATAATTAATAATAATCATAATAATAATAATAATATAATTAAGATAATAATTAATAATAATAATATATAAATTAAATTAAATAATAATATATAATTAAATAATATAATTAAATATAGATATATATTATATATTAATTAATCATATATATAATAATTATATAATTATAATAATAATAAATTAATAATTAATAATTAATTAAATATATAATATTATTATTAATTTATTATGATGATAATTATATAATAATAATTAATTAATAATAATAATTAAAAAATAATATTCTGTATAAAAATAAAAATCATTATGGATAATTACAACGAATAGTATTTAATAATAATATATAATATATTTAAGAGAAGATAATATTTATAATATATTTTAATACATAATAATAAATAAAATTCTCATTTAAAATATTTGTTTCAATTAATCGGTAAATTTATTAAAATTCTATGAGATGCCGCACGTCGAATAGACTGAGAAATTGAGGATAATATAAATATAATAGCTCTGGAGGAGAGTGAGTGATGTCATATATTTGTAGTCCACTCCACTCCCACGCTAAATTCGAATATATATATTACGTGATCTAAATAATTATTATACATTAAATAATAAGAAATTTTTACTCACATACACTAAATATAATAAATATAATATTATTATGATAATAATGTTTATTTTCTATTTAATATATTAAATATTAATAAATAATTAATAATTAATAATAAATTTTATATAATATATATAAATACTAAAATAATAATATTGTTTCTATAATAATTGTTAGTTTCACCAATTTAAATGAACACAATTTTACTACATATCATTTTCATAATATATTAATAAATTAATAATTTAATTATATTATATATATATAATTAATAATAATATAAATATTATATACATAATCAGATAATATATATATATTTATATTATAATAGAAGATTATATTATAAAAATTATAATTAATTAATATATTAATAATAATATAAATAATAATGAATTAATTAAAATATACCAATAATATAATTAATTAATAAAATAATAATTTTAATTAATATTTATAATTAATAATGAAGCAAATCAAATTAAAAATGATACACAATAATAATAATAAATAATTTTAAATTATAATTAATATATAATAAAATAATAATAATTATAAAATATACAATACTATCATCAATAAAAATAAGATTGTGGAAATAAAACAGTAAATAATATTTGCTTGAAAGGCAGAAAATGGAAAGAGTTAATTAACATTCTTAATAGGAGAATTATAACATTATTAATTTAATAGATAACTTTTTACTAAATTATATAATATTTTCATAATAATTAATAATACTTATATAATTAAATAAATAATTAATAATAAATTAATAATCAATATAATAAATCTTTAAATATAATTAAAATTAAAATAAACATAATAATAGTAAATAATCATAATTAATTAAATATAATATAATTAATAATAATATATATAATATATAAATAATAATAATTTATGAAATATTTAATAATAATAATATATAATATTTTATAATAATTAATATAATAATAATAATCAATAATAATATATAATAAATAATTAATAAATAATAATAAAATAATAATTATAATAATTATATATTAAATAATTAAAAAAATTAACACATAGCAACCTTAAAATAGAAAATAATTATTCAGAAAAGATAAACTACATTATTTATTAACATAAGTTACTAATAATTTAAATTACGTCACTTACTCTATATAAATTAATATATATAAAATATAAAATATAATTATAAATCCCTAGTTCAGGTGAAATAACAGTGTTATTGGCAATACTATTAATAACATAATTAAAGTTCACATCACATATATATATATAAACAATAATATATAAATATAAATTAATATATTATAATAAGAATAATAATTAATTAAGATAATAATAATTAAATAATAAAAATAATAACTAGTAATTAATAATAATAATAATAATATATATATATATAATAATATATATAAAAATACAGAATAATAATAATAATATAGAGTAGAGTAAATAAATAATAATAATAATAATATATAATTATAATAAATAATAACTTAATATAATAATAAATAATAATAACAATTAAATAAATAATAATAATAATATATAATTAATTAATATATTATATAATAATATATTAAATAAATATATATATATAAATATTAATAATAATATAATTAATAAAATAATAAATAATAATAATAATTATATAATGAATTAATAAATTAATATATATATTATATATAATTAATAATAAATATATTATATATAATAATATATAAAAATAATAACAATAAAATTAATAAAATATAATATAAATAATAATTAATAATATAATATATAAAATAATAATATATAATAATTATAAATAATATTAAAATAATAATAATTATATATAATATATAATAATAAAATAATAATATAATATAATATATAAATAATATAATAAAATTAATAATAATAATAATTATAAATTAATAATTAAATATATATATAATATAATATAATAAATAATAAATTAATAAATATATAATTAAATCAATATATTAAAATTAATAATTATAATGATAATAATAATAATATTATAATCAAATAAGAATAATAATACTATTTAAATATATAATAATAATGAAATGTTAAATTTTTGTAAATTAAGTTAATAAATATAATATTAAAAGCTAAATGATATTAAATATATATATATAAAATATAATAATTAATAATAATAATAATGAGGTATATATATAAATAATAATAATTAATAAATTAATAATAATTATATATATATATAAATAATAATTAAATAATATAAATTAAGTAATAATAATATAATAAAATAATAATTAAATAATAATAATAAAAAATGCAGCATCAGAAATCAGAAATCTTTATTATCAGATAAAGAAAATACTAACATTATTTAACTATATAGTTCTTATAATTTTATAATAAAAATTTTTCATTAATACTAAAATTAAGTTTATATAACTTATAAAATAATAAATTCCTATTCTAGTATCATTACATTATATCATTTCATTATATTGCATTAATATATACTATTTATAATATAAAATATAAAGTATAATATATTTAAATATATTACAAATTATATCAATTAATAGCAATAATAATAATAATAATAAATAAATTATTAATATAATTATTAATAATAATAATAATAATAATAAAATAATTTAATAATATAATAATATATAATATACTCTTAAGGATCATGCATTCAGGGGGCTCACTCACACTAGATGACAATCTTAGCATCTTAACTAGAGTAATGGAGATATACATATACACTCTATGGGAGTGAGAGTACATTAACTCATCTAATTACATAATAAATCTCATAAATTGATAGATCTATACGGGAAGCCATATGAACATAATTATTACAAGATAATAGAATATAGAAATGTGGTACTATAATGAGAGAATAGTAATTGAGATACATAATTACTGAGTATGATATTATACATATAATATAATTATAAATGATAATATTTAAGAATGATATAATAATAATGAAAAATGAGTATATAATATAGAAGGTTTATTCACATCTAGGTGTATAATAAAATAATTATTAGAGATATTCTGGGTGAAGATCTAAAAAATAACTAAACTGACTATTTAAATTCTACAAGTAAACCATTTTCAAATGCTTCACTAATTAATTGTTACTATAGCTCATATAAGTTAGAGCCAACCAAAATATTTCAACAGTAAAAAGGCTTAAACCCATTACACAATAAATCGAAAGTATGCAAGACTACGCTGACCTAATTTCAAAATGATGTAAGCTATTTTGGGTTTTGTCTATATACTATTTAAAGTTCAACCCATAAGTTTGTTTCCTTAGCAAACAATTTCTCTACCACTTTTTCTACCTATTTTTACGGCAAAGTTTAAACAAAAATGGTTTTCCGAAGTTTCTACAAACAGATTAAGCTTTCCATTCGAGAAAAATGACTTTGAAAGTTTTCATTCTTAATACGATATATTGAGAGTATAAGATGAATCTTGTAGTCGCTTTTATTATACCTTTACTACTGTTACAAATATCAAGATATTGTAACACAGAATTGAACTGAGAGCGATTATCAATTAAATTATGTAGTATTGCATTAATAATGGTTTTAGATTATATCGTGTAGATAGTGATGTTAGTAGTAACGCTATTATAATTAATTATTTAAATTATTACATTAGATTTTCAAATGAGAGGAATTTGAAGTCTGTTGGAGTAAATTGAGTGAGAGATTTCTAATGATAAATAAAATATGACTAGTAATACTCACTATATATATCTCATGGCTCAAATAGCTCTATAGGAAGAGGATTTTTTGTTTCGGTTATATTAATTCAATTTGTAGATTGTATCCTGTTGTTTACAAATTACTATGAGGAGCTCTGTTTTGAATAAGCTTTCCTAGTTTTTAGGATGTGTGGAGTGAGATATTATGCGTGGAAGCCCAGGAGGGCGATGGCATAGTTTAAGATGGGATGGTAAGTATGGCCTGATGATATGCTGAGGGACTCATTTGTCACGGAGGCTCGATACGAAAAATCCAGTTTGGTTACATATCGCATTCATTTGTGTGGCTCTGGAGCCTAAATGTGTGTGTGTGTATTGAAAGTTATATGCGAAGGATGGTGGGGATGTTTATTAAGTAGGTGAGTGGCCTGTTGTTTGAAAAGGAAAACTGGTTTAATGGGGTATTTGAACTTCTTTCTGTCAGTGCGTTGAGGCAATGGAATTGAGAAACCTTTTTGGGGAGATGACTGACTATTGTGTTTGTTGTTTCCAGCTCATTTTCCACTAATTGGTAGTATATACGTCTATATGAGTGCGAGCTGTTGATTGGGTTGTCGGGGTGCATCTGCATTTAGTTTATATGTGTTTGTTGAGGTGCCGCCTAACAATACTCATATTAAGTCGTTAATGTCCTGGAAAAAAATTACGTCACAGAACTTTAAAACAAACTATAATGAAATTTTATAACAGCATAAAAGGTTCTTCTAGGAATTAAAAAATCTAAACGCAAAAACACAACAAAACATACCAGCACTATTTTATTAATAAATACTGCACCACAGTATAATAACAAGTGTGAATTTGTTAAAGAACCCTCACCCAGCGGAACAAGGTATAAAATCGCCGCATTAGCATTGCATCCACACTGATCCATTGAAAAATTATACAGAGATATCATATGACATTCAATTGATATAGCTGTGACGGAAAAAAAAACTTAAATCTAGAAAAACCTTAGCGTTAAGCATTATAAATTTATCAGATTGCTTTTTTCGCACACAGTGTGTCTCCAATAATACTTCTCCATTCAAGTCAAATTGTCTGCTTCTAAGTAATCTACACAGTTCTTCTAAAATATTCTCCTTTCTATATATTCCAAGCAAATAATTTCCTCTTACCTTTTATATTATATATAGTCTACAATTTTCACTTTCTTTTCAATCTAAGTTATGTTCTGCTCCTCTTTACCTTCTTACCGGATTTCCTTACCGGTCACTACTCTATCTTCACTTCTAGCTCTACTTGCAAGTTTTCCTCTAACTCATAAATATCAGCGTTTCGAGTGTTTTCTGATTTTTCAACATGTTCACTGTTCAAACTCAGAGCTAAAAAATAAAAAACTGGAATAGGATAAAAAACTACTCAATCATATGCAATCAAAAATAAAAAATTAATTAATAATAATAATAACTAAAAAAATAATGATTTATAACAATAAATAAATCACTAACGTTGGGGATGAATTAAAAATATATAATGCAATCATAATTAATATAATAATAACTTTAAAAAAAACTAAGATTTTATAACAAGTGAATAAATCAATGACTATATTTAATAATGAATTAAAATATAAATGAATTTCATAAATTAAATTAAAAAAAAAATGACTTTAATAACTAATAATTATAATGAATTAAATAATAATTTTATGTATGAAATTAAAAAAATATAAATAAAAAATATAACCCACCAACAGCAAGTGCTTACACGTGATAAGTTGCCTATTCGTTTTTTTCTTCTTTTTGAAAAGACATATCAGAAATCCTTCCACATATGACAGAACCCTCAGAATAAAATCAGACTAAAAAATAAATTTATACAACCAACCCAGCCTTCATTTAATAAAAATCATTCATCAATAACCAACATTTATAATTACCTCATCAAATGAAATTCAGTCGCTGAACCAAACCTTAGGCCGCTGAACAGGAACACGAACCTCAGAACAGAAACAACTTCAACAAGAGAATCCAGACTCAAACTAAAAAAAAGACATCAACCCTTCAATCAATCATAAAAGAGTAATAATAATAAAAATTTTTATATAATTAATATAAGAATAATAAATAATGATAATAATAATAATAAATTAATAGTAAATAATTAGTATATATAATTACCTGTTAGCAATTTCTTCGTAAATATCGTGGAAAAGTGAAGCATCGACTTTCATTCTTGACACTTTTTAAAATAATAAGTTCAACAAATAACTATCGCAAAAAGTCAATATTGTCTCGTTATCCTACTAAAAAAAAAGACAACTGATAAATAAACATATAAAAACAATCACTTTGACTTAATTTTAAATCATAAAAAACACAAACAAATAATAACTTTCACTGTACAGTAGCATCCATTGTCAGATTCCTTGTTTGGTGGGACATTCTAGAGAGCACCCCTAAAAAATAAGTAAGACCAGAAAATTAGGAGAAAAATAAAATAAATCAAATTTTGCCAAAAATTACTACAATCCCTCCGCACCTTATGTTTGTCTCATAATTTGATATCACCACCACTCATTACAGTCGTTTCATTAACATTCTATATATCCTTTTCTTCATATATCCCATCATACTACTTCCAACTGCTGTCTCTATATATAGATCATTTTCTCACGATCTAAGGTCTCCTTTACTTACTACCTGTCACTTATTACCATTATCATTCCCGTCAACAATCACATTTTCAACTTCTACTATTTCACAACCTCAAACGTCCATCAGGTTTTCGCACAGGGCAGGCAATCAGGACTAATTCCAAGGAATCCACACTCTCTTTCCGAACACACACTATTCGCTGCTAAGTCTTAAACACCTGCTCTCCAATCTCCCTTCGGCAATCTGGGGAGGAAAAGTGACGATGGTCGTGTATATTATTATACCCATGGGGTATCTTCAAATAACTACCAAAAATCACATGAAATTCTCAGGCAAACTGCGCCCGCTCTTACTCGCCAAATGTATTATCATTGCTTTTGTGTTTACAATAATATTTCAACATTCCCATGCCGTCGTAGCAATTTCATCCTCTGCAATCTGCTTCTTTAATTCAAAAACCCTCACCGCACTGTATTTTCTCAAACTAATCTCTAATCATCACCAATCTTTTTGCTCAATTACACCAGCAAAACGACCACTATTATTCTCTCTCTCTCAATCAACTACTCTCCCCCAGTCATACTGCGCCCCACAATCAGAACCGAATTACAAACTACTGAACCACAGCATAAAGTATTTTTTATTGGTCTCCTTTCATCGATAAATTTCGTTCATTTGTTATAACATCAACCACCTTATTTCTTCTCAACTCTTTCTTTTTCGATGGCGATCAGTGTACCTTTTGGCATACATACGCTCCTCATGATATTTCAATATCTATATAACTAGTCGATATATCATGAGCAAGGTTTTTTCCCTTTTCACTCTCTCTATATCTTCGGCATTATAACAACCAGAAACATGCTATTCTGGGTCGATTTCATCAACGCCCCTACATTCTGCATATGCCAACCTACCGCTTTATCACTTACAACACCATTCCTCAGCTTCCAAAAGAACATATCTTTCGCGAGCAAACTACTCCACACCTTTTAACGCAATTTCACCTTTACATCCGCTACCTGTCTTATTCACATACATTCTGACATTACCCGATCGCTGTATTGTCACCTTTTCTCTCTATTCATCATACACATCTAGGAATGATAATTATCTGTCATTCATCTTGGAAAACTTCATACGCTATACACAGGTGTAACAATTACTGATCATACTTCTCAAACTTCTTACTATTAACTACATAGAACTCACCATTCTTCGGCATACTTTAACCTCGCAATCTTTAACACTATCCCATAAATTTTGTAAGACCGTATTTACCTTATTATAATCCCCTTAATTTCCCTTTTCCAGACCTCTTTCTGATCTTCGCTGTATATTCATTCCTAATGCATTACGCAACTTTTATCGTCAGCTACAGCATTGACGTATAACTACCCAGTTATCTAATCAATAGCTGCTGGCACTTGCCAATACTTCCGCTAATATAACTTAGATAGTTCATGCACTTCATCTAACGGACCCAGCCGAAAATACATCCGCACTTTACAATCTCTTCCGCTAACAACATTCAAGTTTGCCTGTATCGTTCTTCCCACCTAAAAGGGTCCACCAGCTGTAAACGCCTACACTGGCTCGTTCCCGGACGGACTAGTACCCGCTTACCATGATTATACATACCTATCTACTTCATTCAAACTTTACATGTGAGACTGCAGAAAAATGGTTCTCCCATCATTTCGCATATCAAAATTCGCACTAAGCCACTAGGAATCTACATTTTGATTCATTTGCGTCATCCCAGGTTGTCTTACTCCCCAACACCTACTCAGCCACGTGCCCTACCTTCCCACATAATGTACAGGTATTTCTAGGGAACCTGGCACATCTCATAACAATGCCTTCAGTCGCCTACATTTCCCGCATACAGGTCTTACTTACACTTCACCACCTTGCTGTACAAATCTCTTAGCCCCTCAATGATCTTATCTTCGCCCCACCGTCTCCTACATCCGGCCCTTTGAGGGTCTGTGCAATTCATTAGGACTATATTGTCTGCACATTGCCCCTACAGCTAATACCGCCCTTTGGCCCATCTCATTCTGAATCAATGTCCAATGCTTAACGTGCACACCTAAAACACTTCAACATTCATCACCCCTGGCATTTCTCTGTTGCAGGTCCTATTTTCAAATTCTCTCTCACATTCCCGTTGATTGTACCCGCACATTCTCTCTACATCTGTGATTACCAACTGTGTCTGCTCGCACTCATTATCGCATTCATACGCTCTGCATCGACACCTGTCTCTTCATTTTCAGACCTCCATATAAATCTTCTAAGGGAACTTCATAACTTCATAATCGGATTGGCCTTCTGAGGCCTGCCGCTATCGATTTATACTGCGGCATAGTCTATGGTTAAGCCTTTCATTCATTCCCCTACCACTGTACACATCATGCCTCATACCCTCTCTATCTTCTTTCATTCTTTTCAAACTCGACGATCTCTACTATTTCTAAACACATCTCCATTGCAATCGTTCCTACTCCACTCATTTTCTTCCTTGCGCTTAGCATTTATAAAACTCCCGCCCACCTGTGAGAGGGATGTCTCCAGAATTTCTTCATCAGCATTTCTGTTTTCATTTATCCCCTATCTCCAAACTTCACTGAGGCCAATGTTTCCACCTATGCGCATAATTATCTTCAATCTTTCATTCTTTCTGCTCGTCTAGCCTTATCAAGTCATTCATTCACATGTCTATACTTTACACCCCCCTTTACTCTTTCCACCTGTTCCAACATTCTTCTTTTCTTTTCTCTACTCATTATAAGTGCGGTTACTTCTAATCCCCAACGGAAAAACTCACCTAACTCTTTAACCCAAAACACCTTATTTTCATAAAATTTCTCCTTACAATAACTCTCATACTCTAGAAAATTCACACACATCCTTAGTTCCATACACATTATACTTATTGATCTTCGGAATGTCCCTGATAAGGACACTAAATGCTACCTGGACATTGGCCAAACTTGAAGAGTCTTCCGACACTGTCTCTTCACCTTCAATCTCATTCACTTCATTTGTACTACTATATAAAGAATCTATACTCCTACCTTTTGCTATCACTCTTCTTTCATGTCTTCTATGCTTTGACGTCTTCTTCTGATCCTTCTTCTCTTTTTTTCTTTTCTTCTTTCTCCTTCTTTCTACTTATATCTTTTTCAATTTTCTCTTTATCCATATCCTTCTCATCCACATCACTTACATTCTTTTACTCTTCCAAAACGCTCTCTCCCTTCTTTAAATCTATCTTCGGAGTAGAGGTTACTTTCTTTCGCGTCCCTTTTGCTCCAATCTCTTTTGCAAACCTCTTATTTAGTATATCATCCATTCTTGCTTCCATTCTCATTTCCATTTGTTTTTCTCTCTCCTGCATTCCTTCTTCCATCTCTCAGTCTATCAATTAAGTCCTCATTCTCCTTTTGTTTCTTCCTTAATGGCCTCTTTCCAGTCTCTCTTACTTCAATCCCAATCTCACTCTCCTCAGGCGTAGCCATCTACCTGTTTAAGCTATCATGCTAATTGTCACGCTGTGTTGGTCCTACCGTCAGACCCCACATTGACCCGCCAGAAATGTCTGGTTTTTGAGCCACAAAACTACATCTTTAAATGGTCGTGGTCCTGGAAAGAAAACCAACAGAGATACTCATAAACAATAATAAATAAACCAAATAATAACTCAGGAAAAAAATCAACACAATAAACACAAGCTGCCAAAAAAAAATTTATTAAAAAAATATCTGCCAACCTCAACTGATATTGGCAAACGCGATCCGAAAAAATACCCCGCAAGGTAACGCCACCACTAGCAAGGTAAATCGGAACCGCGTAACGTACTGATAATTGCAACAGCTCTGCACCATCAGTCACCACAACAAGGTAAATCCTGATACTTGAATTTTTTGCTGATTCGAAATAATAAGGATCAATGAACATTCATTGATAAAAAAAAACCTTAAATCTGCAATATAAACCTAAGCCTAAAATATATATAAATAATGCTCCACGCAGTTCTCCAATAATACTTCTCAATTCAATCAAATTGTCAATTGTCTCTTCTAAGTATCTTCTCATTTTTACAAATGTTTGTTCGCCTAATTTCTCCACGAAATATTCGCCTTCTCCGATTCTCGCAGCTATATAGTCTCGCAATTTCGCTACTTATGCCTTTCAATCTAGTTAGTTCTCTCCTCTTTCTATCTTTACCGGATTTCCTTTACCGGTACTTCTATCTCACTCTACTCTACTTCAAGTCTTTCCTCTAACTCATAAATGTCAGCGTCTCCACTGTTTTCTGATTTTTCAGATGTTCGCTTCAAACAAGCTAAAAAAAAAACTGCGGATAAAAAAAAAAAAACAACAAATAATAACAAAAAAAAAAAAAAAAAAAAAAAAAAAAAATAAAAAAATAATAAAAATAAGAATAATATAACAATAAAATAATAATAATAATAATAATAATAATAATAATAATAATAATAATAATAATAATAAAAATAATAAAGATTTATAACTTTTATAATTTAAATTAAATAATTAAATGACTCAATGAATAAAGTTTATTAAAGTTTATACCTTTTATGATTGGAGAACTGCATGGAGCATTATTTATATATATTTTAGGTTTAGGTTTTCATTGTAGATTTAAGTTTTTTTTTTATCAATGAATGTTCATTGATCCTTATTATTTCGAATCGGTTGTGGTATCGGCTTACCTTGTTGTGGTGTGGTGGTGCAGGTGTTGCGATTTTGGTAGGTACGCGGTTGCGATTTACCTTGTAGTAGTGGGTTACCTTGGGGTATTTTTTGGATCGGTTGCAGTATCGGTTGAGGTTGGGGATATTTTTTAATAAATTTTTTTTGGCTGCTTGTGTTTTTGTGTTTGATTTTTTTTCCTGAGTTTTATTGTGTTTATTTATTATTGTTTGTTTTGTTCTTTGGTTTTCTTTCCAGGACCCACGACCATTAAAGAGATAGTTTGTGGCCTCAAAACCACGACAACACCTTCCAATCTAAGTAACTTCTGACATATTCACAATTTCTTTATCAATCTCTCTTACTCGTGTATTCGCTTTTATTTCATTCACCACTTCATCCAATTCCACACAAAACCTACTTGCATCTTCCACTCTCATATTCACATTCCTATCCCTAACATCTCTTAATCCTGCTAACACACTTTCACTCTCATCCAATGGAAACTTACATAATGTATACGTGTCTGGTTCAAACTGCTGTACACCATTTCCTACTATCCCCATACTCCCACCAAAACCTGAAAAAATAATCCTCACTGCGTCATCATACCTCAGTGGCTGGTTTTGGCTTTTACTTTCAATCTCCAACTAAGTTTCTTTTTTCTGCTTACATTTTTTCATCCTGGCATTTCTATAAAACGCACTCTTTACAGTGTAACCTGCACAAATCATTCACCTCTTTCCAATTCTCATTCATTCAGTGTCATTCATCAAAACTTATACAACTGTGAGCCTTCAAAATTATCAGGTGGCTCCGCTCCATGGCCTCAACATGCAATCTGATGCGCTCTAAACTCATTCACTCTAACTCATCTGTTTAATTATCAAGCAACAAACTAACTCCATTCTTCGACATCAACTTTTCCGGGCACAAAAGGCCCTTCACATTTTTCTCTATCAACTTTACATTCACTTTCAACGACCCTATTTCCAATCACACTCTTTCAAACCTTGATCCTACTTCAAAACTTGGCAAACTTCAGACTCCCCTTTCTCCAAACATCCCTATCACTTTCAGGCAATCCTAACCTAGGTTTAAGCAAACTTCATCAAAATTCATCACATACATACATGAGAGCATCAGCAGTAGCCTAATGCACTAAGCTCATATTATATTGCCCACGAACACTTTTTCCTATCGACTATATAATTCGCATCATTCCTCGTTCGTTCACGCTCATTCATTCGTAACATCTCACTCACCGTCCGTACTGTTCTCTCAGCCAAACCATTCGAACTAGACATATACAGAGTAGTCCGCACATGTTCAATCGCCCAAATCACTCCCAACATTCTGCTCAACCCACGTGTGTGTCCCACAAACTCTGGTCCATTATCACTAAACCTTCGCTTCGGTTTACATACAAACATCAGCAACAAGACACCTCTCAAGCTACCTATTAGGCTACACTTCGACACGTCTTATTCTTCACAAACTTACTCTTATGATCTACCATCACTACCATTCCTACATTCCCACATGCAGTCACCGGCAAAGAAACAGTCAATCACCACTAACTCGAAAGGTTCACTTACATCCATTCTCACACCAGGAGGTTTTTACTACACTTCTCTGATACTTCCTTTCTGACAATTCTTCACAAGTATTCCGATCATCACATGACTATTTTCTGCAACCAAGGATTAAACACTCTCTTTCATACATTCCCACTAATTTAAAACTTTCCATGTGTCCATAATCAACGATGAATCATTCATGGCCATCGTCTACTGCCCAAACGCACAGGAAAACACTGTACATCAAAATCCCCCTCTCGTACTTTCCTAATAGTAATACAGCACATTCTCACACACCAACAAACTTTTTTCGCAAACGACCTTCACAATAGTCTATCAACTGATCATATACACAAATCTTCTTTACCTGGCACTCTACTTTCTTCAACCGCATGCCATAGGACAATTCTTACTTGGCATCACTTCAATATCTCTCATATAGCTCACAATCCTCATCACCCAACCACTCTCACTATTCTGCGAATCATCACGCAGACATCCCCCTTCTGCATTGCTACACTACTTCCCAATTCCCTTTCAGCAATCTTTCATTTCCTACATCTACTGACAACCCGTTCATTCTTAAAAATTCTATCCCAAACAAAAAACAATACAGCATTCGTTCTTCATCAAGCACAACAAACTGCTATGTCCAACTCTACTCTAACATACCTATCATGCTTACTTTTAAGTCAAAACGCTCTCCAAGCTATCGATTTCTCCTCCAATCCCTTTTATCTTTACACTTGTATTCCTCCTAGGTATCTGCCATGTCAGTTGCTCAAGCTCTCGTACCACTGACGCATTCACCAAAGAAATCTGAGACCCAGTGTCAATCAACCCACAATATATACCTTACCATCTACCTGCACTTTCACTGGCATTCTACCACTCATCCCATGTTCACAATACACTACCTCTTGAATCTCCCCAGGACAAATCATTTTCTTTCTCGTCATGCTCAATTATACAATCTTCTACTCCCGTTTCCAAAATATACTTCCTATCATAACTCTTTTTTCTATTACCCAATTATAATGTACCCCACTCAAACTGTAAATGCAGCTCGCCTACACTGTTACTATCAATCCCCTCACTCTTATAAATTACCGGTCGCTCCCCGCCATAATGCACGCTCACAACTATTTTAAACAATTTACTCACAACAATCAACACCTCTTGCAACGAAACACACCGTCCATTAACACATAGTCTTTTACTCCCTCAACATACTGTCGCAACCTTTTTACTCCTATCGCTCAGGCTTCTTAACATACCTCAGTCATAACTTCCCTCCGCAACTCTTCTATACTCTCAGGCACTCTCAAAACCAACCCATCCTTGGCTAGATCCTGTAAAACCATACAACACACTTTCAAACATAGAATCACCTCCACCGTCCGACTTTCTTTCCCTTGTTATTAATCCCTAGGCAAAACTCAGGATCTAATCACCAACGTTTCGATTCAAACTTGCACTCCTAGCATTCTGGAACATCAAATCAGCATCTCGTTCCTTCACCTGGCACAATACTCAACCACGATACATCAAGATCATTGCAAATCTTCCAAAGTTTTTGCAGCCACTATCAACTGTCTCTCATTGTTGCAACTGACACTAAGGTTGATGGTAACGTTCTGCAAACTAACACAAAACTTAATCTTATAGCAAATTCAGCGAAAACGGCAACGATTTCAGATCTAAAACCTCAAAAGCAGCCAACTCTTTCAATCGTAGAATACTTTCGCTCCATCATACTAAAAGCTTTTGAAACATATGCAATCACTCGTTTTGTTTCAATCCGTCCAATCACCCTGCTCTGGCATCAAATCAACTTCCGCATATAACAATATTCCTCATTGCCATCCATATACAACTTCCAAAGTGTTTCAGTATACTCCTAAAAATCCCGGATACGCCAACTCTACATTTTTTGCGACTTCAGCTTTCAACTTTTCAAATGCTTCATTCATTCTATCATTCCACTTTACAATCGTACTCTTCTTTTGACTGGCCACTTATTGTATTGAACCTGAGCCTTTGCTAAGAACTGAGGAGGCTGTTCTGGACTTTGTGTGTATAATCTCGGGCTTTGCATGAAGATATAAGGTACCGTGTGGTACACGATGGTAAACTGTCATAGAGTTCATGGAGGATCTTCACGAGGCCACATGAACAGCCACCATAAAGGGTGGGGTCCAGGAGGTTGTGTGGGTCTCTGGCGCCCCTACATTCCCCCCTGCTAAGATTAAGCCCCCCATCCCCATTTTTTAACGTTTGATACTTCAAACGAAAGAGAAATAGGTTCAAATGATCGGAGTGTAGGAATTGATTAAAATTAACTCAATTTTATGAATAAGAATTTAACAAAAAGAACTTTCTTTACATTCGTAAAGTCATAGAAAAATACAAAATATAAAATAAACCGATGAATTAAATGTAATAAACGAAGAACTTATGACAAACAGAGAACTTATGACTTAGAACATGTATGGGTAATCTAAGTAGGAGAGATTTTCAAAGGTATCCTCCTCATCTCTAATGATTTGAAACCATTGTTGAATCAGAGCTTCTCTCTGTTGAACGCTTTGCTCACGCCACCTAAGTTGTCTCATAGTCCAATGTACACCAGTACGTTGTGTTGACATTGACTGAAGAATAAGATGAGGGTTACACATAGTATACTAAGATGATAATTTTGATTGAGAAACATTACCACTAGAAGTGGAAGGCATACTGTGGCTAGTATAGGCGGAGGAATTAAAAGGAACAGAATAAGGATGGTTACGCGGCGTTCGCGACCATTGACCAGGATAGGTATTTTGACCATACCCCGGTTGTAACATTCTCTCAGAGGAGAACCCGGTGGAGGAAATATTGTTGCCTGAATTATTAACAGGGGCAGTAAAATGATCAGTACGGCGAGCACCGGAGGGAGGATGAACAACAGATTGTATTATGCGCTCCCTCTGATCTTCGATACTGAGAGATGCTAAAGGTCTAGGAACCCTTCCAGTATTTTGTCTGGAAGATGGAACATGAACATTTGATCTTACAATCTTATGACTAAATTCTTTATACAATCCCATAAAAGCTTCTAAAAACATCCTGTTAGGATGTTGACCACCTGGCAAAATTGGAGAGTTCATAACCACTGTGGATATTTCCAAATATTGAATATGTGGATACATTTCGGTGCTTTGTGCTCGATGATTATGTTGATGATGATAGTCTAAGACATTATTTCCAATGAGAACCTTTTTATTAGACCACGGATGCGTTGAACCAGCTAAGGACATGAATTTATCATTGGTATGGAGTGCGTGTTCACGCATTGCTTCAGGCAATAAGGCAGGATAGTTTTGAATCGAGTGTTCATCTGGGGGACCCCATTCTTTGACAATACGCCTCATATTAAATGAGTATAGGTCTTGTATCGGAGGTATGAAAAAATACACTTTAACTCTAGGATTTCTTTCCTTAGCGAAGTTACTTATCTCTTCCATGATTGTTGTAACATTTTCAATGGAAAAGTCTGGAACAGGTTCAAATACCGATACTTCTCGGTTATTAACATTCTTAATTAAAGTACGCCTCCATGCATCAGTAGTTAAGGCCCATATAATGACATCAGTTATTTCTTTAGACATATGCTGCTCTACTCCGGTAGCACAAGCCGAAAGGTGTCTCCCTGCTGCAAAGTCAACCTTCACATTAACTCCATGGTATTTTTGCAGATAAGATTTTTCATTCTGAAATAGAATCGCTGGTAATGCACCCACAACTAGTAATTGTGACATGACGAAAACCAGTGATTACCAGATAATTACACTTCAGAACCAGATAAAAACACTTCAGAACCAAGATGTTAGATTGAGAGATAGATTAAGACAAGATAGCAGAGGTAAAGAGGGGATAAGGAATAAGAAGGGAAAATCATAAGATTAAAACCTGGCAATGATGTGATTTTGAATAAACAATAAGTGAATAACACATAATATAAATACATAATATATAAATAATAATTTTATTAATAATAAATTTTAAATCTGTGATTAATAGGCTGTAAAGTTCTATATAAATTTGGCTGTAGTAAAACTTGTTAAAGACCTTTTATAATATAATATTTGAGTAATACCTTTTGGAATTTGTATGTTTAAGAATTCATGATTGTGTTATATTAATAAACAATCAGATACTTTTTACAATTATAGGTAGGTATAATTATAATTACCGAAGTTGTTTAAAAATAATTTCAATTTAATTTGGAATTATTTTTCCTTTAGATTTTTATTTACCGCAAGGTATGTTATGAGTTTTTTTTTTTTTTTAACATAGATTTATGAAAATTACAAATTTATGCGGTGATTCATTTTTAAGAGTTTTAAGATAGTAACTTTAATAAAATGCACTTGAAATTATTAAAATTACTGGCAGTATTCATAAAATCGCGCACAGAATCTTTCAGTCGCATTTAGCTAAGAATTAAGAGAGAAATCAAAGATAAATTTGCTATTTAAACGATAAATGAAGAATCAGAAATATTTATAATAAACTATTAAACTAAATTGACGTTATATATTTAGGTGTTTTAAAAAGATATATAAGTAATAATAAAGATCTCATTTATTATACATCTGCTATATATGTACATTATTATTTTCTATAGTTAAACAAGAAGTAAAAGCTATTTCAAAAGCTAATAAATAAATTATTTTGTGTAAGACTTGAAATATTCAGATTTTTAATTTAAATTTTTTTTTTTTTTAATAATTTTCCAAAGAAAAATCTGACTTGCTGGATGCTGAATCTTAAAAATTATCTGGAAAAAATTATCTGGAGGGATCATTATGAATTGAGTGTGGATATCCACATTTTATTGTACCATTTTTATTTTTGTTCTTTTTCAGCTTTGCTTTTTGGAGGAAGCCCAAATACACATAATCACATTGGCTGCATCGATCCATACTGTGATGTAATTCGCGTAATTGAAGATGCTTATACGAATGCTAGATTTCTCTGTGATCAGTATTATTTGGCATCACCCGAGCTAATTATTAAGCATCACAATGGTAAAAATTGTTTTTTCTATTGTATTATGTAAGTGTTTCATTAAACATTTATAGTGCATTTAAAAATAGGATGATCTACTAACTGTCTGTTATTAGTAAAGTTTTTCATAGATATTTTTTTTTTTACTAATAGTTTTATTGATTTCCCTGCTAAAAGGTGAATCGATTGTTTGGATATTAGCATTATTAATCATGTAGTAATGCTCTTGGAGTGTTTATAACCAGTAACTTATTTTTAAGAATAAATTTTAACCATGGAATCGATTTTTTTTTTAAAATTTCAGAGAGAGATCATAAAACTTACATCTTGAAATCTCCCAATGAAACAGGTACTTAATTTTTCATTATTTTATATTATTTTAAATTTGATCTTAGTAATAAAATTTTGAATTTGAACATTGCTATTAACAGGGAGGTATTGTGTTTGTAATATTGTATGTGTACAAGGAAAGTGGATGTTAAAATGACCAACTCTTTGACTGGTCTCATGAATTTAAATGTAATTTTTTTTTTTTTTTTTTTTTTTTGGGGGGGGGGGGCTGAAATGATTTTTTTCTGAAATCTGAGGTTGTGATGTCACAGTTTTTTAGAGTTGTCTTATTAAAAATTTTGGTAAAGGATCTTTTACATATACAATCAAGAAGGGAATTTGCTAAAAAAGGAATGTCTATTCTTGGATGCAGGGCTAAAAACTTTCTAAATATTATATATAATATATATATATATTATAAATTAATATATATATATATATATATATATAATATATATATATATATATATATATATACTATATCATATATATATAATATATATATTATATATATATATATATATATATACATAAGATATAATAATAGATTTTTTTTTTATATATAATATATTATTTTTTTTTTATATATATATATATATATATATATATATATATATATATATATATATATATATATTATATTTATATATATATATATATATGTGTAGGTATTTACTATAGGATGATTTGGTTCTTTGTGGCTAATCTGAAGAGAGTTTGAGAGGATTTGGTAGAGAGATTTGGCAGGGTGTGTAAAGGAGGGGTTTTGAAAGTAAAAGTAGATAAAGAGTAAGGTGTATGGTTGTGAGTGAGGACAGTCCTCAGTGTGAAGTTATGTTTAGATGGTGAACAGCTGGAACAAGGTTTCTGAGTTTAATATTTAGGGTATATGTTTGGATGAGAAGGGAACGGATGATTGCAGAGTGTAGTAGGAAAGTTGTGCGTGATGGCAGGAAGGGGCTGGTGCAATTAAATCGTTGAGTGAATGTAAAAGGACTAAGTGTCTGGAGTGCGTAGGGTCAGGGCCTTACATGAAGGGTATGTGTTAACTGTGTTATTGTTTAGGTAGTGAGACTATGGTTCTGGAATAGAGTATAGATCTAAAGTTCAATGTTGTTCAGATGGACAATCTGTAGGGGCGTGCTTAGTGTGAGAAGAATGATAAAATGAGAAATGAAACCATTATAGAGGTGGGGTGTGAAGAAAGGGGGTAAACGAGAAAATATAAATGAAAGTATGTGAGAGGTTTGGTCAAGTGGAAGGATCAAATGATAGTCGGTTGGCTAAGCGGATGTATAGTTGTGATTGTGTTAGGGAACCGATCGGCCGGGAGACCGAAGAAAACGTGGATTGAGTCAGTAAAGGAATGTCTGCAGGAGGAAGAAATGCGAGTCTGGCAGAGGCGAGAAGAAAAGGTGCATGATAGGAAGAGAATGCGGGGTTTTGTGAGGGGTTATGTTTTGTCGCCCACTTGGGCCAGGGGATAACCCTACACTTGACGATTTACCATAGTAGGATCCGTGCGGTGAAGCTCTAGGTTGATTTGTGCGTGGACTGCGAACGAGTTTCTTACTAATTTAATGGTACAGAGGGGGGGCGGTAAGGCTTGGGCTTTCTTTTCGACTTTTGTCATACTTCTACTGCTGCTTTTCTTTCCCGATGCTTGTTACGCACCTTACTCCCGGGTCTTGGTATTAAAAGGAAAGATGAAGAAGAAAGAATATACTATATATATATATAATATTATATAATATCTATTCATATATATATTATATTATATATATATATATATATAAGATATAAATATATACTTCTTTCTTTCTTCACTATACACTTTTTTCACCAAGATTTGGGGGTAAGGTGCTTGTACGAAGCAATGGAAAAGAAAAGCAGTTGGAGAACATGACAAACGTCGAAAAGAAAGCCCAGCTTACCGCCCCCTCAGTATACGATTAATTAGTGAGAGCTCGTCACGACAGAAAAATCCACCCTAGAGCATTCATGGGACCGCGACGGACCACCTCACTATGGTAAATCGTCAATGTAAGGGTCATCCCCTGGCCCAGGTTTGGCCAACCAACCATACCCCCATTACAAAACCCCGCCATTCTCTCCCTATCATGCACCTTTATTCCGCCTCTGCCAAACTCACATTTCTCTCCTTCAGACATTCGTTCACCGGATCAATCCCACTTTTTCTCGTCTCCAAGCCGGTCGGTTTCCCAACCACCTCGCCCACTATACATCCGCCTTAAACCAGCTACTATCATTTCATACCTTTCCACATGACCAAACCATCTCAACATACTTTCATTTATTCTCTCATTTATCCCTTTCTATACACCACACAACTCCTTTTCTAATACGTTCATTCTTCTCTTTATCAATTCTTCTCACACCTAGCACACCCTAAAGATTGTCCATCTGAAACACATTGAAACTTAGATCTATACTTTCTTATTCCAGACCATAGTCTCACTTACTAATATACAATAACACAGGTAAACAACATAACCCTCATTGTAAGACCCTAGCGGCACTCAAGGACTTAGTCCCTTCACATTCACCAACGATTTTAATTGCACCAGCACCTTGCCTGCCATTCACCAACTTTCCTACTACACTCTGCATCGTCCGTTCCCTTCTCATTCCAACATATACCCTAAATATTTAAACTTTTCAGACACTTGTTCTAGCTGCTCACCATTAACATAACTTCACACACTGAGAGTGTCCTCACTCACCAACCATAACTTACTCTTATCCACGTTTTACTTTCAAGCCCCTCCTTCCACACACCCTGCCAAATCTCTCGTATCAATCCTCTCAAACTCTCTTCAGATTCGCCCACAGAAAACCAAATCATCCGCATATAATAGGTAGGGCACCCTCCACTCAACTTCCATTCTCCACCATTCTAACACATTTTCCTGCCATTCTGTCAGAAATTCTTTTTTTTATTTCATAACCCCATCCATATACCAATTGTAATAAACAAGGAGACATAACACAACCCTGTGTTCTCCGCTATTAATCCTAAAACCAATCACCATTGACAGCCATTTATCTTAGCACACGCTTCACTTCGTCATACATACTTTGATTCCATTCAGAAGCCTCCACCAACACCCATATATCACTACACCTTGCCATAAC
>JABUQX010026026.1:0-47500 GCA_015478945.1 Trachelipus rathkii
CAATAAATGTAAAAAGTTAAATATTATTAAACGTAAAGAATAATAACAAAATAAGATAAGTACCTTCATTTGATGCTTGCTTTCCTTTTGTACCCTGAGGTAGAAGTTTCTCGTACCAAAAACCAGCAGTACTCTGCCAACATGCTCGCATTCCTTTTCCGTGAAAATTTCCTCTCGAACCTATTTATGCCATGATAGAACCGTTCTCCGTGTTCATCCGAAACTGCTCCTAAATTTTCAGGGAAGAAGTTCAGGTGTGAGTGAAGGAAATGTCTTTAAGAGACATGTTACATCCTTGGCCTCGTACGCTGACAGCAATTCCTTGGCTTGGAATGCAAGCCAAGTTCGTTTTTCTTTTCGATTCAAGGGCTCAATATACGTCAAATCTCGGAACAGTTGTCTAATCTAGAGGCCCACGATAGCTCCTTCCTTGATTTTAGCCTCACTAAGGCGAGGAAATTTAGTTTCAAAAATTGAAATACATTACCTGTCTTGTCCATTGCTTTCACAAATTGTTTGATCAATCAGAGTTTGATGTGTAAAGGCGGCAAGTAAATATTTTCCCTCGGGACCAAAGGATAGTGAGTGACATTTTTCTGACCGGGTGTAAAACTTTCTCAGTGCAGTGAATCCAGTAGTACAGTGAATCCTCCGAACTGTTGCTATATATTTTTATTATTGTTGCTATATATTTTTATTATTGCTATATATTTTTATTAATTGGGGCTGATTGGGGGTGGATGAGGGGGCTGGAAGCTGGAATATGTAGAAAATTAGTGAAAAAACGGAAAATCGATCATTTTTAATGATTTTTTTTCAATTTAAGGGGCAAATCCCCAAAAATCTACCTCCTTGCTACAAATGTTCATGTTTTAGAGTTTTTCCCCTCTCTAGGCCCTCAGAAGAAATGTAAAGGCTAAAATAATCCTTTTCATCCCTCCAAATTATCAAAAAGTGATAAAAATAGGTGGGGGCCTCCCAAAAACGGTGGGTGATGGGGGAAAAAACGAGGATCATATTCGGAATAAGGTCATTTTTTTACATAAGAATCAGCAGGAACGGAGTCTTTTTTGCAGGACCAGTGTTATTTTGGTTGAAGCAGGTAGTTGGGATTGTCCTTGGAGCAAATTTTCTACACAAAAGTATTTTAAAATTTAAAAAATTTTTTTTTTTGAGTATACAAATTAATTATGTAATTAAAAAATATATATCTTGTCCGACTGTATATCCCCTAAAAATTTGATATTGATCGGACGAGTAGAAATAAATTATCTTTATATTTCACCTTTTCCAAAAAAAAAAAAAAAAATTGTTTTTTTTTGAAAAAATGAAATATTGAGAATTGTTTTTTTACTAATCCGACCAACAACAAATAATCAGGGCGTATATAATCGGGCGAGATATATTTATTTTACTTTGATAATATTTTTGTATACCCAAAAAAGTATTTTTAAAAATTTACAAAAATAAAAAATTCTTGGAAAATTTGTTTCAAGGAGTAATACTAAACTACCGCATATACCAGAAAATTATCTAAATTCAAAATGTGTATCTCCCTGACTACTAATGTTCTGAAAATTTCATGCTGATCGGATGAGCATAAAAAAAATTATCGTAATTTCTCATTTTCAAAACCCAAAAAGTAGGGTTTGAAATTCGACCATTGCTGGGATTTAGAGTCAAAAATTAATATTTCATATTATGCATTCTGTAGGTAACAGACTCATCTTTGTGTAGTTTAAGTTTGAAGTCATTTCGATAAAAATTGCATGAGGTGAATCGAAAAATGTCTAAAATATAGGTTTTCATAAATGTAACGCAAAAGAAATGACTGCATACAGAAAAGGACTCCAAAAAAAGACGTTTTAGACTCAGAAAGCTGTAGTTTGCTTTTATTTGGTAGAAATTGGCTGTAAATTAAGAAAATTATGTCCATTTCCAGTTTGGGACAAAAACTGGACTAGCCAGCCCCGGGGCAAAAATCGAACCTTCCCTTATAAACTTGTGCTTCCAAAGCTTGCATCCAAGGCGGTCTGTAACAAATTTTATTTTTCGTACTTATCTACTTCAACTTTCCATCTTAATGCGAAACGTTGGCACTCATTTCAAACAGTGAAAAAATGGCATACCTCAACTCAACTTCTTTGACTGTCTTTTCATTGCTTTTAAAGCTGGTGCTTTCCAAAGTCATTGATTCTATCTAATTTTCAAATTTAGGGAAAAAACGTCTTAAATCTTCTGGTTCTCATATCCAGATCACCAGTTATTGTTCGTAAGTAAAGCTCGAACTATCTGGCACAAATATATTAATAATATATAAAATATACCTGACCGACATGAACCCTTAGAAGAGAAGGCCGATATTTCGGATGAAGTTGTGTGGGCCGAATATCGAAAATCCATATGTATAAAGGTCAGGCACAAAACTTGATTCGAAACCATCCATTCCATCAGTATCTCTATACTTTGCTGTACTGTATCCGTCACCCTTTAACGTTTTAAAAACTTTAAAAAGGCCATCCTCTGGATCCAGATTCTATCCACTAGTCTTACTCTAAAGTTATCCTTTTAATAACGCTATCTTTCACTTTCGATCCCCATTCTTATCCGGATAAATATCACCGTCCAACAATACTACATTCAATTTGAAAAGAAGACCCTAATAAACTAATATAAAAACTAAAATTAAAATGAGGTGCGTTTGAGTAAAACTAACATACTTAGATGGCTTTTCGAATTTTCAATTAGTCAACATAAACAACCTGTTTTCATTTCCTCAATACCTACTTTCATTGTCTTCTCGATCATAATAACCTTCCATAAGCTTAATTTGTATATTTTGTAAATGAACATATTTTAGAATTATTTACGTTCTTCTTCTCTTCTTTCTTTCTTCTTCTTACTTCTCACGGTATTCTAGGAAGACTTTTAATTGAAAATAAAATTGAAGCTTAGTGGACCGACGACATACAAGTTGTTGTCAATGGGAGTGCTCAGAATGGGCTAGATGTTATTAGTGGGTGTTAGCCAACAAGGATCTGTCCTAAAGGTGCCTACTGAATTTAATCTATATACGAAATGACACAGATGATGATATTTTAAGCAATATCCTCGAAATTTGTTGATGACACGAAACTTGGAAGTCACTATAAATTGTGAGAAAAGATTATCAATCACTCCAGAGTCCAGAGCGATTTCAATAAGATTGTAAATTGGTCAGAAAATGTCAAATTGAAACTTAATACCGATAAATGTAAGGTTTTATACATTTTGGAAGTGGAAACACATGAATTATGAATTACTAAAAAGATGACTCAGTATCAAAGTGTCAGTGAGGTAAAGGATCTAGGAGTATTAATTAAAAGCGAAACAATGTGCTGAAACTGCTAAGAAAGCAAATAAAAGCTTAGGCTTTATTTGCAAAATTCGAATATAAATCTAAAAGTATAATAATTCCTCTCTATAAAACATTAGCTAGACCTCATCTAGAATACGCAGTGCAGTTTTGGAGACCATACCTCAAAAATGACATAGAAAAATTAAAAATATTCAAAGAAGGTCAACCAAATTAATACCAGGATTGAGAGATAATTCATACGAGCAAGACTTGCGCGCATTAGATAATATATTCTTTTGCAGAACAAGAAGATTGAGAGGGACAAAATTAATCAGAAAGTTTTCCAAAATAGTAAATAATTTCGACAATTATCAATTACAGGGCAATTCTTATATATGATTTAATGATATAAACACGGAGTTATTGGCATAAACTTTGCATAAACGATTTCTAACCAATATTGCAAAGAATTTCTTCCCTTACGATGTAATTAAGAAGTGGAATAGCCTTTCTTATGAAATAGTGAACAGCGGCAACATCGATTCTTCAAGAAGAAGTTGGATAAATACTTTTAAGAAATTGCAATTTAAACATCGATTCAAAGCGTCTTACAGTGGGGTTTAAACCACAGAATAGACGTGACTAGATTAAAGTAAACTCAAACGAAGCTATTTGAGGAAATCATTTGGTAAATGTTAAAAGTAGATCTTAAAAAAGAATTTGGGCGCCGAACTTGTATAACAGTTTTGATGTTCACCGCTTAGAATATATCTGTTCTAAGACGGTGATCTAATCGATCACACTGAGTAGGAAAAATAATCCAAAAACAAAATTTCTGACATTTGTAGCACTATGATATTTGATGCTTAGAAATATTTCTGTTCTGAATGAGCAAACTCATAACTGTAATGAAAACTGTAATAAAAAGCTTTGATGTTCACCTCATAGAACATATCTGTTCTAAGACGGTGACCTAATCGAGCACACTGAGTAGGAAAAATATCCAAAAACAAAATTTCTGACACTTGTAGGACTATGATGTGTGATGCTTAGAAACAGTTTCTGTTCTGAGTGAGCAAACTCATATGTCACGATTGTACAGTGAATACTTCCACAGAACAAAAATAACTTAACAGACCTATGATGGTATTGTTGCTAAGAACAGACAGATCTAGCTATAAGTAAGCAAACTCATATGTTACGTTGAAATAGGTAAAATAAGATACTTATTTCAAAAATACATAACATACTTGATTTAAAAAAGTGGACACATCCAACAAATTAAATAAACAAAAATACTTAACCGACTAGCCTTGAGTGGACTGTAAAGTCTTTGCTAGTCGGTGTTCTGTAGTTAGTTCTTCTTCTTCTTCTTCTTCTTCTTCTTCTTCTTCTTCTTCTTCTTCTTCTTCTTCTTCTTCTTCTTCTTCTTCTTCTTCTTCTTCTTCTTCTTCTTCTTCTTCTTCTTCTTCTTTCTTCTTCTTCTTCCTTCTTCTTCTTCTTCTTCTTCTTCTTCTTCTTCTTCTTCTTCTTTGATTCTTTTGACGTAAAGTACTTCCATAGATTACATTTGTACCCATTTTCGGCCACCCACCTACAAATGGAACATGACAATTCTTAATTTCCAGACAATTAAACAGGTAAAATAATATAGGTCTAATTTTATTTTTAAATTGTTTAATATTTTATTATTATTATGATTATTATTATTATTATTATTATTATTATTATTATTATTATTATTATTATTATTATTTATTATTATTATTATTATTTTTTATTAATTAATTATTTAATTTTTTAATAATTTTTAATTTATTTTTTATTTTTATTTTTTTTATTTTTATTAATTATTAATTTATCCTTTCAATATTATATTCAAATTTGAGTTTGCTTCACACGCAGGAAGAAATAAACTATAATATTTCAAAATCCTACATATCCCATAGTATTTTACAGTGAAGTTCCATTACTCACTTTTCACCCAATCCCATTTAACTATTTGCCATTCTAGAAATTTTTTAAATTAATAATAATAATAATAATAATAATAATAATAATAATAATAATAATAATAATAATAATAATAATAATAATAATAATAATAATAATAATAATAATAATAATAATAATAATAATAAAAATTTCAATAAATATTAAATTGCAAATAATAATATAATAAAATAATAATAATAATAATAATAATTTTAATAATAATAATAATAATAATAATAATAATAATAATAATAATAATAATAATAATAATAATAATAATAATAATTTTTTTTTAAATAAAAATTCTGTATGCTAAAAACTAGAGGTGTACCGGAATTCCGGTCCGGCCGGAATTCCGGCCGGAATTTGACATTTTTTTCCGGTTTCGGTTCCGGCCGGAATTTTTAAAAATTCCGGCCGGAACCGGAATTATTAATCTATTTCTGTTAAAACATTTGATGGAAGAGATTTATCTTACATAACTCATAGCCCATCTTTTTACAAAATATAATAGTATCCTTGTGTAGCATTCATATACAATTTATTACATACCTACAGTATTATTTAAATAAAGTTTACTTAAGTACCTCAAGATATAGAATATTAAGATATTATTTTCAAACTCGCTGTTAGGCCAGTGAGCAGTTAAAGAAATAAATGACTCATTTGAATATTTAGCTGTCCATATATCTGTAGTAAATGATATCTGATGGGCCTTGGATAACTTCTTGAACACTGCTGATCTTAATTTACTGTATTGAAGTTGGTAACATCTCTACAAAATATTTTCTATTAGGAATAAGATATTTGGGTAGAAGATGGGCAATAAATTCTATGAATAACTACTCTTCAGTGACTGTGAATGGCTGGTTACTCATTGCAATAAAATTCATTATTTTCTAATGAATTGCCTGTGATTTGGGGTCATTGATATGCCAAATCTTTTTTGGGGAGAAACTTTCCTCAAGACTCACTTGTTTCAACGGGCTTAGATCTTTCCTATTTTGGGTGTCCATGTTCTAAAAATTACAGGATTCTCCCTTATACTAGCCCAATTTTTTTACTTTCCAGATATTTTCTTCGGTGATGATTTTCTGTATGTTTATGAAGTGGAGTTGTATTAAATGTTTTGGTGTACTACCTCGTTTTATTTTTGTGGCATTATTTTACACTCTATTTAATAGATTTTGGCAGCATCATTAATAATAAAAATTCTTTTACGAATGATGGCATTTTAAAACCAATTTTGTAGTAGAAAGATATGACGCAAGTTCGGAAAGAAAGCCCAGCCTTCCCATCCCCTTTATACCTTTCAGTAAGAACTCGTTGCAGGTCAGAAAATTCCACCCTAGAGCTTCACGGACCGCGGACGGATCGTCACTATGGGCCATCTCATCAATGTGTTGGTTCATCCACAACATATACAATCACAAAAACCCCGCCCATTTCACTCCTTATCATGCACCTTTCTTCTCGCCTCTGCCAAACCTCGCTTTCTCTCTTCGGTTTTCCAGCGGTCGATTCCCAGCACACCCACAACTATACATCCACCGGACTATCATCCATCTTTCAAACATGACCAAACCATTCAATGTGCTTTCATTTATTCTCTCATACACTCCTTTCTTCCACACCACACAACTCTCTAATACATTCATTCCTCATTTTTATGATTCTTCACACCCCTAACACTCCCCAGATTGTCCATTGAACACATTGTACTTTAAGATCTATTACATCTTATTCCAGACAATAGTCTCACTACTATTCATTAACCAAAGGTAACAATTTACCCTCATGTAAGACCCTAGTGCACTCGAAACTTAGTCCCCTTATATCCACCAAGGATTTAATTGCACCAGACCCCTTCCTGCCATTCACAATTCCTACACACTCTGCATCATCCGTTCCCGTTTCATCCAACATACATCCTAAAATATTTAAACTCAGACACATTGCTTCCAGCTGCTTATATCTAACATAACTTCACACCCGAAGACTGTCCTCACCCTCAACCATTTAACCTTACTTCTTATCTTCGGTTTACTTATCAAACCACTCCTTTTTACACACCTGCCAAATCTCTCTACCAATCCCTCAAAACTCCTTCAGATTCACCAGACAAAAGCCAAATATAAATATTATAATAGGTTTGGCGCAAACCTCCCTTCTTCCCTTCTCCATCATTTTCTAACACCAGCCCCTGCCACCCCCACTTCTAATTCTTAAAACCCCATCCCATATACAAATTGAATAACATGAGAACATAACACATCCCTGCCTCACTTCCGCTATTAATATAAACCAATCACTTTCGACCTTATTTATTCTTTACACAAGCTTCACTATCGCCATACATATTTTGATTCCATTTCAGAATTTTACCACCAACTTAGCACCTGCCATAAGCTTCCCTATTAATCCTATCATACGCCTGTTTGCAAACCATAAAACCTTAATACAATTTTTTTCTTCTCCCTCATTTCTCAATTCATTTGTTTCAATTTAAGATTTGATCCACACATTCCTCTACCCACTCCTAAACGCACCTTGTTCTTACCAATCAGTCCTTTAGTCACTCGAGGCACTCTTTTGACCAAAATACCAGCATATACTTCCCTACAACAGCTCGAATATATATATATTATATATATATATAATATATATAATATATATATATATATATAATATATATATATATATATATATATATATAAATATATAAAAAAAAATAATATATATATATATATATAATTTAAACGATTTTACATTGAAAGTTATATAGAATTTTTTTTTTTACATTTCTTTGTAGTTAAAGAAAAACTCATTAGAAATTCCGGTTCCGGCCGGAATTTTTTTGGTGATTCTGGCTAATTCCAGTTCCTGCCGGAACTGAAAATTTCAGTTCCGGTACACCCCTACTAAAAACAGCTAGTGTGTGCGCGTGCAACGGTGATTTTTCAAATAATAATAATAATAATAATAATAATAATAATAATAATAATAATAATAATAATAATAATAATAATAATAATAATAATAATAATAATAATAATAATAATAATAATAATAATAATAATAATAATAATATAATAATAATAATAAAAATAAAAATAAAAATAAAAATAAAAATAATAATAATAATAATAAGAAGAAGAAGAAGAAGAAGAAGAAGAAGAAGAAGAAGAAGAAGAAGAAGAAGAAGAAGAAGAAGAAGAAGAAGAAGAAGAAGAAGATTTAAATCAGTGTCAATTTTAACATATTTATACAAGTTCTTTCCATTCATTTTAATAATTCTTTATTTTCAGAAGAAACTTTTTTAAGGACTATTCTAGATTAAAACGCTAAAGCCTTTAATATTATACCAATATTCCTCATGTATACTTCAGGCATGATCATGGTTAACTAACTATTTATATTGCAGTTTACAAGTAATAAATTACAAAATATAAAAAAAATATAAAATTATTTTACATTAATTGTGAAGTTTTAAAAATTAATTTCAATGTAAAGTCTAAAAAATCTTACATTATTTTGTAAATACAACTATTTTCAGGGATACATATTGCAGTGCAAAACACTCAAACATTCAAAAACTATTCAAATATTCATATATTTCATTAAATTTCACATTAATGTTGGCTTAAGTTTTTTAATAAAAAGGGATTCTGCTATACGAAGATAGTTGAAATTACCATCTTGAAATAAGATTACAAATCAAATGGAAATTTCAACTGTAGGATAGGATTTGGGTTCCATCGTGTAATGCTCCTATATTTTACTATTGTGTTGCATAATTCGGATTCTTAGTGTTACATCCTACTTGTTTACAATTAAACTGACACACAGCATAACTTCTGTTATGCTCCGAACAATGATAACGGGAAATAAATTATGGGGACACTCGTCTCGGTTTGTAATAGCATCTTATTTGGAATCTTTTTTTGTTTGGCTTAATACGTTCTTTGACAATTATGTTTAATTTTTCCTCTCCTCTGGAAAACTTTTTTAAATTTGATGACAAAGTAAAAAGTTTACTTACTTCAATATCAAGTGAATTTTTATTTGAAGTTAGAGTTTCGTTTATAGTTCTTTTAATAACCTTTCCAATTTTAAATTCAGGGTAACCATTATTAATTAGGTTTTTAGTTATTCTAATCATCTCTTTGTTAGAAGAGTTCATACGTTGAAATGATTTATATGATTTATGGATTAGAGTTTTTATATTCAGGTATATTAGAATCATAATTTGTGTAAATAAACCTTTATATATACTTTTAATATTTAGCTCTCTTTCGACTGAACCAAATTAATAACAAAGTAAGACATCTAGGAATGCTAGTTTTTGATTTTTAACATCTTCATAAGTGAAGTTTAAGACGGATAGTCTTTTAAATCGTTCTATGAAATTTTTAAGTGATTCGAACTTTCATATTTGATAAATGCATCATCGAAGTAACTTAAGTAAGTTTTCAGATTAAATATGTTATTTTCATTCATAATTTGGTTTTCGATATGTAACATGAACATGAGACCCAATAGGGATCCCATCAATACACCCTCTTTTTACATGAAGGTTTCATTATTAAAATTAAAAGGGGTCTCTGTAGTACAGATAGTTAAGAGTTTTTTTTAAATAGTCTTTTCATTGTTAGGTGTTGGTTTATCTCCGTTTTCATAAACTTCCTTAAGGATAATATATATTGTTTCCATTTCACAAAAATAAATAAATTAATAAATAAATAAATAAATAAATTAATAATAATAATAATAATAATAATAAGAATAATAATAATAATAATAATAATAATAATAATAATAATAATAATAATAATAATAATAATAATAATAATAATAATAATAATAATAATAATAATAATAATAATAATAATAATAATTAATAATAATATAATAAATAATAATAATAATAATAATAATAATAATAATAATAATTAATAATAATAATAATAATAATAATAATAATAATAATAATAATAATAATAATTAATAATAATAATAATAATAATAATAATAATAATAATAATAATAATAATAATAATAATAATAATAATAATAATAATAATAATAATAATAATACAGTGGCATCACTTAAATCTTTGGGTTACACCGAAAAATTATGGGGCTCTGCGAGATAAGGTCTTTTAATTTATTAATAGAATTATAATTATTTTTATGTGATAATTAGGTATAACTTGTTTTGGTGAGATACGAAGTTGAGAAAAACAAAATTGGAAATAGGTTTTATGTGAAAGATTAAAACTGTATGCCACAGAAATTAACATATTTATTTTCACTGATAATTTTTTGAAACCGCTCAGTATAAACTGGGTAAGAATATATCGCAGTAAAAGGAAAATGAACTGGGGTTGTAACGCGAATGAAGGATGTTCAGAAAAAACTGCATTCTTCGTGCATATGCAATAGTAAAAATAAATAAATTCTGCTTCATTAAGGACATCAAAGACGAATCAGTTATCAACTTGATTTAATGTCCATTAGAATATCTGACAGATTAACAAAAGTGGAATCTCTATCAATAATTACATAATGAGAATAATTTAAAATTGAATGAGTCATAGCTATCTCTGTATGTAAAAGAAGCTTTCTTTTGAAGCTGAAGGTAAAATTATATCTTATAGATTATAGAATATAGAATCTCTTGTGGAACAAGATAGTTCACCTATTTTCCGATTTCTAGTGACTTTCTTCAAGAATCCAATGATGTTTTGCAGGCTGAAATCCTCAATTGTAGTAAAATATTCTGTAGACCTTAAAAGGTTATTTAAAAAGGAATTTCCCAAATTTGAAGAAAAAAGACAATTATTGAATACAAAATCCTTTCAAAGTTACGGAAAAGTAAATATGATTTCTTATAGTGGATTATTAAAACCTAATTGAAATTAGTTCATATACTCGGCAAAAGGCTAGTTAATTTTGAGAAGTTGCACTAGCAATTTTCTGATGTGGTATATTTGACGCATATTCGAATTTATAAAAATAACATAAACGACTTCTAGTACCGAATGCTTCTAAATTGAACGAATCTGGCTATTCTAAATACATTACCATAAGAACTAAATGTTGCAGCAGACTCGGAGAGAAGTTTTATTAGATGATTAGAATTAAGAGAAACAGTAAACAAATTTACATAAATTAAATTTTTTTTTGTCTTCAATGTTACATTTATTTTTCATAGAAATAAAGTAATTTTCTTCTGACTTTATTATATTATATTGAAAATTGAATATTACTTATACTAATGTTTGAAACATTTAATAAATTTTCAATTATAACGAATACTTTATTATTCTGAACATCATCCAAAGCAATTTTAGCACTTTCAAAATATGGAATATCACATAGAGATACATTTAGTTATAAATTTTTTATATCTTCGAGAATAATGACAAGTGAAAATAATAAAACTCTAATACAATAATATAGTTACCCGAATAACGATGATGCCATAATAACAAACATATATAGAGTTTTAGATTAGAAAATGATACGATAACAATACAAGATGCTACTATACAAAGACTTTCTTTATTTTAATCTTTTATTATTATTTTTACATCTAAGCAACTAGATATATAATATAATAATAAATTTATAAATAATAATAACTTAAAATATTAAATAAATAATAATATATATAAGTAATAAAGTTTCCTTTAATCATAATTAATTAATATGAGAATACAGTAATACTACAGTACATATACATACACTCATTAAAAATAAATAATTAAATTTTATTAATAACTAATATGCATACATATGATAAATAATAATAATTAATAAAAAAAATAAATTAAAATATTTATTATATAATAGGTAATGACTACTCAATATAAATTAATTATTAAATTTATAGAACCATCTTCAGATTAAGATACAACAAAGACAGTGTATTTATTACAGTAGAAAATAGAAATATTTCTCAAGAATAATTATAACTATAATCACTTTTTGTACTTAATGAAATAATATGATATTCTATTTCTTAACACCAACAGTAAATAATATACTAAAAGCCATATATATCAAACGTAAAAAGCATATATATACTATAGTATTAAAAGATGGGAATTACTAATATCTTAACTATAAAACCGCAAGGTTAATATAGAGCTCTGTCTACAGGCAATAATGCTCCACTCACCAAGGGTACACTATATTCTCCCATTACCATAGCTACAATTTAATCATGCACTGGTAAATCACGACTGGAAATTACATCGAAATTCAGAAATTCGCTAATCTTTGCTTAATAAAATTCCTTAATTTTGCAAAAGAAATTTATGGTATTATATATATATATCTATATAATATATATATATATATATATATAATATAATATATATATATAATATATATATATATATCTATATATAGTATATAATAGATATATATATATATATATAATATACATGAATATATATATAGATTATATTTATAATAAACAATTATATAAAAGGCTATAAAGAAATTTTGGACATGATATGCCATTTTGGGTACGAATTTTAATTTGTAAATTTTTGACTCACAGAAAGTTTTTTGGACCCGTGATCATTATAAAGTGACTTTTTAATATTTCTAAATAAAATATAATAATTAGTAAGACTTATTTTGATTGAATTAATAATTATAAAGTATTTTCGTTTTGTAATTTTAAGGGGGAATGTTATTACATTATGAACAATCGGTTTATACGACTTGAAATGCAGTTTCACGTAATGAAATATTGACCGAGGTAATTAGATTTTGATTTTTTATTATTATTTCCGGACTTTCTACTTTTCTAATCTATCCTCAATCTTATATTAAATTTTATATATTAATAAAAATGGGTTTCCATTTTTTTTGAAGAAGAGTGGCATGTCAATATTATTATGCTATTTTGATGTATATTTTTTATTGTCAACTATGACGAGAATTTTTCTCTATTATTATAGTTAACCAAATCTTATAATTGAAGCCTTTCTACTAATGCATTCTCCTCCGTCTTATATTGAATTTTTTCTAAATCTTTTATCTTTCCAATTTTCCCTTTAGCGTTTTTACTTATTTTTATTTTGAGTTTATTGTTTTCTTGTGTAAAAAAAACAAAAGGTAGTTACAAGGCGCAGATAAATATGTTTTTTAGTAAATTATTTAATATACTTTTTTACTTGCACAAGCTTTCACCGAAGAGAGGGAGAGTAAATAAAACGAATAGACAAAAACTCGAAGATTCTCCTACAATATATAATAATATATAATATATAATACAAATAAAACTAGGCAATAAAGTAACTGATAGAAGGGTAAGTAAAAATAAAAAGCGAAGCGTAATAATCTTAGTCGAGAGAAGTCTCTAGCGTATAATTCTCGGCAACAACAGTAAATTTAGAATACCAAAATGACTCAACAAACTACAGGCATCATCACGAACAACATAACAATAACACTCGAGAGAATCAGTATCAACTATTATCTCCAGAGACCCTAATAATTGATGCTCTACATACCAACCAACAGCGGAGAGCGAAACGTGTTCTTCCTATCTCTCTCATATATCAACAAAAAATATTGCATATGAATAAACTCTAATCTTCAATTTACTGCCCAAGTAACACCTATTAATACGTAATATGTGTATCTATTCCCTGTTAACTGATATAGAAATCAATAGTGACGTCTCATTCGCTATCTCTGAACGAGATTTTTGGCCTTAACTTCCTAAGGTAAGCGACCTGAGAATTCGAAAGTATGGGTAACACCCTATTGAACCGTAACAAACAGAGCATAAATCTCCTACACAAATAACAAGATCATACGAAACAGTTAAAATAAAAATAAATCTGAAAATAGCCAGTATGGTGCTGAAGAAAAGTCCACAAATATATTCTTGAAAAACATAGTGAAACCGAGAGGTGTCAACTACCTATATTTCGATGAGAGTTCTGAGAAGTTTCAAACTAACCTGCCGTGAAATTCCAGAGAGAGGCGATATAGTCAGGATATACTGACTAGCATCTGCAGCCACATACAAATTGCTTTGCGCGATTGAAGCAATATCAAAAACAACACACATAACATATATGATTTGCGTAATACGATATAACTACTTTCTTATCTACCTACTCCGAGGATCAGCAACACCAAACAAAAAAATTGCTGACCAAATGCTCACCACTAACTACTATCTTAACTTCGACTCCAACGTCCGCGTATCTCCACGAAAAATATACATCGATATCGAATACGTACTCTTAATAAATGAAAAAGAGAGAGATACTACACAATGAGGAGAAAAATAAGAAAAGACCAATAACTATATTCAATCAAAAATTAAATATATAACATACATAGTAAATGAGCTATATAATAAAATAAATGAAATCTATACCCCAAGTAGAATAATAATCATATTCTATCAGAGAACTACTCAGAGTAAATGACAATAAAAATAATTATTGAGTACTTTCCTAATACACAGGCCGTTAATGTATCCAACTAATATGTCATAATGTAATATAATTTTAAGATTTAATTATTATTATGACTTTACTATTCTTTCCAGTACTGCATTCCTTTACTATTAGCATCTGATTTTAATAATGATCAGAACCTCAAGATTCTGAATAAACCTCACCAGAGTCGTCTTAATCTTATATTTGACCAGGAGATTTAGTCACTCTGTTACAATACACGAGATGAGTGAGTAGGCAGTGATACAGATATAACTATATGATAATATTATGAATTAACTAATGATAATATACATATTATACTATTTAATATATACACTATAATAAAAAAGCCAAGATTTAAAAATATAATATATATAGTAAATAAATAAATTTATCGAGAGTAAGCCGATATCTAATATGAAGATTGATTTAGAGAGATAAGAATCATAGTAAAGTCTACCAGCGATAAACCGTTCCGTGCAAACTATAATAATCACTAATGATTTATCAATCTGTGAGATATTTTAGTATTTTAGTCCTCAAGGATGAAAAACAACTATAATTATAGATATTAGTAATTTAGTCTGAGAATTGATATAGAGTATAATGTTAGTACTAGATAATTTATTAGACTAGATAAGTAGATGTTCATGTTAATTCACTGTATGGTTTATCTGAGGTTATAATTTGGAATATAGAGGGGTTAAAATAGATTGTATTATTTGCCTATAGTAGTACGAGAGTTGAGAGCAATTAAAAATTTATTATTAGTTATGAATTTATTTTAAGAGTAGTTAGGGATATTGAGATAAAATATATCTGTATATATTAGATATCTAAATCAGCTTTGACCTTTATCGAATAAAGGAGGTCTAAAATTGACATATATATACATACGTTATAATAGAACAAGATTAGAAGTGTTAAAAATCAAACTTGAAATACTTAAACCAAAGATCTGAACAATTCATATGGAGAGACAACTATTACTTAGTTAATTATATAGGTGGTGGGTAAAAATCCTCATAAATTTAATTCTTATTATCTATAGTAAATAAATTACGATGGAATATGGCATTGAATATCTTTATAATAATATTCGATATATTCAAACTTCATCAATTTTACTTGTTTCATTATTAATTAAAAATATAAAAAATGTTCACGAAAAATATATTATGTGTTGATAGGATCTGAACCTATATAATACAATCGGAGGAAATAGTATTGAAATATTATAAAACTACTTGTGAGTCATATCACCACCACAACCCAGGTCAGACTGTATAATAAGCAGAGGTTTACATAATTCTCACGATTAAATATAACAGATATATATATTAATGTTGATGTGATCTACGAACCTAATAATCCTTATATTAATTTAATTTTGAAAATAATAATCATTGTATTTTAACATTACTATTGAATAATAAATAAGTAAAATAGATAATAAAATAATTAATAAATATAAATAAGATAATAATAATAATATATATATATTAAAATAATAAATAATTAATAAATTATTACAACTATATAATACCTTATATCAAATTTATCTTTGAAAATAATGAATCATTGTATTTTATGTATTATTTATCACATTATATCTTATATTAGTGAATTATGTAAGAAAAATTTATCTATCATTACATTTAGTGTGTTATTATTAATTATTTATAATCAGTAATAATATAGTAGTAGTAAAGTAAGTAGTATTCAAGTTCCTGTATAGCATTATATAATATAGAATATAGTTATTAGTAATATATAATTAAAATCACAAACCAATGAATAAATTTTCTTGTTTGTAAAATGAACACAATAAGCAAACCAGAGCTATCCCACCGTCGTAGCGCCGACCTGCAAATCGACATAGCGCGGTTAACGTGAAAGAACACATCACAATAGTAATACGCAACTGGAGCGACAGATTGCAAAAACAAGAGCACTCGCCGCTCCATGAACTATATATATTATACACCATAAAATATCTATATCCGTGTGGAGTACAGACCACTTCTCAACGCCGATACAATCCTCTTTGTGTCAAAATTTATGAGTCGCGCGAGTTACACTGTTCAACAACATAGAAAAGACCCAGATGTAAAACAAGGTCCCTCAAATACCCTTGGGATTAAATAATTTATTATAAATAAATCCCCATATTGTGACAATTCAAGGGCCGAGCCCCAATTATAGGGAACACTTATCATATGAGTCCCACTATCAAGAATACCGGAGGGTTAAAATTGAAAAAAAAAATCTAGAAATTTTATTTGGAGAATTTGCACCGACTCTCAGAGCAATTTTTTATTAATAAATTTATTTTTCATATATTAAAATGATTATTAATATTATATTTACAAAATTTTAAAGGAAATAGCGATGACTAATGCCATATCACAGATTCCCTTGATCATGATCGAAATCAACCACTCGCGATCCAGTCATCAAAAACACAAAGGAAAGAAATCCCTGCCCACATGTGCCAAGCAATGAAGTAATTTAATAAATTACGACATTAAATTTCCCAGCCAAAGGAACCAACAGAAAAATATTAGAGAGAAGGTTATTAATAGAAAGTCGAAAAAATATAGTAAATAATATAACACCTTTATTCGTCAACGACTGTGTCGAACGATAGAATTGTTTGAATGGGTCGGTTGTGGTCACAAACTCAGGCTGTAATGATTATATTTAACTCTGCACGTCTTGCACCTTCTATTTAAATATCACCACTAACAGAGCAAACGACCTGCTGATTTTAAATTTAAAAGGGGGGTGTTGTTCCTTTTTCTTTTTTAAAAATAAAAAGGTGGGTTAATCACCAACCACCACAGTATCAAAAGAAGTCAAGGGAACTATCGAAATCCCTCCCCTATAAGAAATCTCCATTCCCATTCCAGATCACGCATTTCATCTGTATCGACTCAATTTATTCAGGTCGCTTTTTCGTTCATTCCTGAAAATAAATTATTTATGAAACACGAACAACAGAAACTGAATGAATGAAATAGAGTACTAAACTTAACATCATAAGCACCAGCCCAAGTGTGTAAGAATGGTGCTGTGCTGTACCGGGTTAGTAACTACTTTTGAAGATCCTGGGGACACTGGTGATAGGATAACAGTTCACGCTTTTTTGAATTAAGTATAAGTAAAATTTTAAAGCCTTATCTTTATGTTAAATATTAAGAAATTATATGATAATTGTTTTAAATTTGTCTAAATCTAATATAGGTTGTTACATCGAAGCTTATTTCGAATCGAACTATAGCTTGATACTCGAACGAAGCCAGATGCTTAGCCTGGGCGTTCCTAGGGGGAGAACTTTGACTCGTTTATGTGATTCCTTCTTCTGTAGCAAGAATTCATAAAATGTTACTATAATTTTCCAAAGGTAACGATGAATGAACTCTGCGGCAGCTAATTTCAACACTGTTTCTTCGTACTCCAAGGAGACACCGATCGTACAATAGCCATCAAGGGAAGTATTAACAACTTTTACAATTCCCCCAATTTCCATTTTACACGGGGACCGTTCATCCTCCACCATGACAGTAGTCTCACAACAGTTTACATGTGGGCCTATCAGATTTATTGTAAGATTGCCTGTTTTAATATAAAAAATCCTTCTCATTAATTTTAAATTTATTTACACTAAAATTAGATGATGTATTTGTAGCGTTTACCAATTTTTATAGGATCTAAATATGTGGGATCCATTTCAATAAGTTCCTCTGGAACTGGGAGCGAATTTAATTTATGCCCTGTTAATAAATGGGAAGGGGTGAGTGGTTCCTCACTATGGAGGTCATCCCCTACAAAGGTGAGAGGACGGCAATTTAAAACCGCCTCTACTTCAATGATAATTGTATAAAATTCATCATAAGTGATGAGGGCATTAGTAAGGGTACGTTTTAAATGGAGTTTGGTTAATCCAATTAGACGCTCAAAAAAATCCTCCGTAGTGGCTGCTACGAGCAGGTCTGAACCTCCATTATGGAGTATTGATAAAGAATCTGCTTTTACAGATGGATAAACTATTAACTGTTTAAATAATCAAGATGAATGCACTGAAGTAGGATGGCGTTATCTGAGAATACAACAAGAAAGGACATCCACCACTCTACCCATCTGAAATCGCGGAAATGATCTCCAACAAAGATTCTGTGCTATTGTCTAAAACAAGCTCGAGATGGACTGCTCGAGAATTGTTCCAGTCTAATACAGATAATAAATTTTTGTTGTAGCTGTTTTTGAAGTTTAATTATAAAAATTTGCATATCAGGTCAATTCCCAAAAATAGTAATAATGGTTTGTGTTATACTAAGTATGTCTTAAATCAAAGAAGTCTAGAGGGGCAGACCTAAAGTGAAAGGCTTGTAAACGTTTGCACAAAATACATGGTCCTCGTGGACCTTTTTAATATTAGTTCCACCATGAGCAAAATTGCAACTTACTATAATTAATTAAAAGGAGCTCAGAGGTTCCTAAATGATGAAAGTGAACATATATTACTGTTACGATATGATAAATTTTTATAAATGATGGTTATTTTGAGTAAAAAGTGGAATTTTGGTGTCATAAGGTAGGACAAGAGGTTTCCTAACCTTCTTATCACACAAACAGAAATACTGTATAAAACACTGGCTGAGTAAAACCATTGTTACATTGAAATATAATAGGATTGTTTACAACCAATGTGTAAGGGGTTCTTTTAGATTTTTTAAACAATCTATTTCAGAACTGAAATGGTCAAACTTATGCATTTAGTTTGATCACAATATGACTCTGAAATTTGGTTTCTCGCTGTCAAAAGAGAGTTGATTGAGAATCAGGTTTTAATAATTGATTTATTTAAAAAAGCGGGATTTATTATACAGAGTTTTTCAATTTTTTGAACCTGAATACTAAATAGCTGATATTTTTACAATTATTTATTATAAATAATAATTACTCACTGTTCAATATACTTTAACAGGAGTAACTGTCAACTGCTGAGATTATTTAGATCTTACTTCTTTATTTTGTGAAGAAGAAGGATGTTCCCTCCAGACTGGCCAGTCCGAGGGATTTAAGAGCCAAGTTGGACCTGATGTCCGTCAATCAGTAACTAAATAATTTACCAAATATTACCGAGAAGCGAGGTCAGCGGGATTGTCCTGTGTAGGGACATATTTCCACTCTATAGAGGGGGAACGTTTTTTCGAATCTTGTCCACCCTGTTCTGGTTAAAGGTGGGGATTGTATTTTGTGAAAAAATCCACTGCAAGGTGACTTGACTATCACACTAACATTTTATTATTTTTTCAAAGTTTAATTATGTTTTCCAAAATGTCTCTATAATATAATCTTTAACATGCGAGAATGATTGAATAGAGCGTTGCTGCGGCTATAAGTTCTAAGTGTGCGGGAATGGAAAGCTTCTTAATTGTGGGGATACTTATGTTACTTTGATAATAATATTTTTGATAATGGTGTGTCTGAGATCCTGCAACAGGTAAGACAATTGCTATGGTACACCACAGTACCTAGTATCAGAGCCAATTGCATCGGATAAGGCGCGTGGGAGTTTCCCAATAATTGAATATATAAGTTGGCCTAAGGCAAAACTTAGTTTAAACAACTTGTTTTCAAATTGAACTACAAAGTGAATCTCCATTCATTTTTGAAGATCAAATTGGGGATCTTGTGTCCCAGTCAAAGTTTTAATTTCCAATGTTTTGTAGAAGCATTATTGGCCCTCTTATAACTACCTGTGACAAAACACAAAGAGGATCAAATGCAGATGCAACATTATGTATTTTACGTTTAGTATTGGCTTCTGGGGTCGAAGCTACGAAGGGATAAGACAATGTATGGAGAAAGATCCATTCCATACCTACAAATTTTCAAAACAAGGTTATCTATGACCCATTCTTCTCTTTGAACATTAAGCAGCGAGAGATGAGTTGAAGCCCACTCTCTTAAATTTAAACCAGCCTCTGCGATTACTGTTTGATTTACAACAAAAAATTGTTTGTTATTATCCTCTCGTGTGTCAAATGTACGAAGAGATTACTTATAACATAAATTTGTTCTACATATGGCTATCGCTATGTATACCGTTTGGGAATTAAATTTACAATGTGAGGAGCATGCGGCAATAAAACTGGACTACAAGTGGCTCCAATAGTACGATTTTGAATCCTATATGGTCACTCATAGGTGACTTGGGGGTCTGAGGGTCCTGACCATAGGAACGAGTTGAACTCGATCTTTTCTGCTAAGCGAATCCCTAAGAAAGCTTTCTCAATATCTGAATAGTTTATTTACACATGTCTTATCTACAATTTTAAATAATAATTTTTCCCAATCTGTTATCTCAGATTGTGATACCAAAAAACAGATAATTTTAAACTGGAAATCTTTGTGCTATTAGTATCATCAACTAAACGAAGTTTAGTTGTAGAGGAATTTTTGCGCACCCATGCAGGAAGATAGTGTAATTTGGCTTCAGGATGGAGGGGGATGGATGGATTTGGATTCTCGAAGGGGTCAGGCTACAGCTGTTCGTCTGTAATACTTCAGCATATGATTAATAATTCGGAGGTAGATCCTGCAGCCCGTTTCCATACACTATATATAGTCGGACGTTTCGACAAAGAGTAATTATCAAGGTAAGGCGGGATGTTTGACACGCCTATGGCAATGACACCACTATATTGTCCCATTTATAGCAAGCGCGAAATTTCTTTTAAATGAGTCAAGAGGCTAGTTTTTTTCCAGAGCTTAGAGTAAAACTGCTCATCAGGTAATATTCCAATAATGGGAGATTGAAACCATAAGAACGACAAGCGTCGTCTAATGGAGTTTTTATTATATGCTCTCCCTGTGATCTCCCAGAAGAGGGGAGGGGGTCCTTTAGCTGAGGAAAAATATTTATATTTTCTATATTTATTTTATTAAAGCAGAATCAGTACTAGAAACTTCAGCTGAAGCAGAATTAAAACATTTGAATTAGCTTTTAATAATGCTACGAGACTTCTTATTGAAAGTCTCAGCAGAGACCCAAATTCATATTTTTTGTACTTTTCGAAGGGGAAATAATAATTTTTTTTCCAGAAAGGTGATGTTCATCACCTACTTTTTTGAGGTAAAATTTCATTTTTTTGTACTTTAATGAGGAATCAATTTCACAAGCTCGTCCGAGCAGAACAAACCTAAAACTACTAGATATACAAAGAAATTATCTAACTTTGGGAAAAATATGAAAGTTGAAGCGCATTATTTACAACTTCCCCCCCCTCGGCAATCTTCGAAGGGAGGTGAAGGATTTAACTTTAAAGAGTCCTCTGCCTCAGTTATAGAGAGGGGAGGATTTTCCCTTTTAAAACTAATGGTTCTTCTCCTCAATTATAGGGAAGAAAGGAAAGAAATGATAATATGTTTTATGATTAAATGAGCTAAAAACTAATTTAGGATCTGATAAAATTGGAAACTCGCCAATAAAAAAGAAGAACTCAATATGGATTGAAATCTTGCCACCAGAAGTAAAGGTACATTTGGCCGCCAAATAATATTACCTACATTTGTGTTTAACAAATTTTACATTTTTATTTTCTCATATGATTGAAGAAAATGGGGGAGGTTGTCGGATCCGAGGAGAAGTAAGCCAATGTCCGTAATAACATCTGATGTTGGATAAGGATTACGCAAGGGGGAACAATATTGTCTGACATTTGTGTTGGTCTTTAACACAAGACCCAGGTATTAAGATCTGAGTTTGGGAAGGCGATCTAGCTATGAACAGCAGCATTATAGGAATCACCCCTCCTTGACACTGATGTTAAGGTGTGATCCAACATCATGTACTGAAGGAATGCCCTTTTTGTTAATTCCGTTTATGGAAATGTTAACATTGGAAGGAGGAATGCAGTTTAATATTCCTTGCCTAGATCCGCATACAGCGAGACCTGGCCCCTTGATCGAAAATGGCTTCGAGACAAGGATGGGTTTTCTCCTTTATTTATTTTTAAATACCGATATGGGAAAGCTACACTGGCTCTGAGCCAACAAGGTGGAGGTGAGGTGGTTTGAAGCGGATTGGGGTATAGTTGAAACATATTAAGGGATGGTGCTATTGGGAAAAGAACAGTAATTACTTAGGAAAGTTAGTTAACATTTTTTTTTGTTTTAACAATCAGGTGTAGGGTGACTGCTACTAGACCAAACACCTTCGGCCAACATGATTGATTTTAGGACATTTGGTTTCGAAATTTCAAAAAAGAGTGTTTATAAGCACTACAGATTGGTCGGTGTAATGCCTGCTTTACAGAAACGAACATTTTTAAGTTAATTTTGAGCTGTTGAATTATTATAACAAGGTGAGGTATAATGACTTTTATTCTTAAGTTCCGAGTGTGCCAAAGTATATTCAGCCACTTAAAATAAAAAACATTTACTTTTGTAAATATTAAAAGTATGACATTTGTTATTGATTAAACTTAATTAAAATATTACTAATTTCAGTTTTTAATGATAATGGTAAACGTCACTACTGTTTAGAAGATACTATTGCTTTGAGGTTGGTGAGTTACAATTTGATTTAATATAGTTGTATGTTTGGGTTTGGCCCCTTGTCCCTTCCAATTATTATTAGAAGGTGAAGTATGCTCAGATTTTTTAGGGGGATTTTTATTGTCCTTGTTGGATAATGTTTGACCTGAAGCCTCTAAAACTGATAGGGCCTGGTTTAACATATCAAAAAGGAAATCAAGGGTCCAGTCTTTATAACCGCGACATGTTCCATTTAACTTTTTCTTTTAATTTATCTGATGGTAATTTTTTGGCATAAAACACCCAAAAGATAGTGAGCCAGTATCGTCATTGACGGTCAAGCCCTTGACTTTTAAAGATTCCGACATAGCAATGTACAATCCGGCCGTTAACAGACATATAGACAGAGACGTAATTCTACTTTGGTGTGTTAGTGGTAGGTTAATTTTAAATTATTAAAAGGTACTTTTGCAAGTTCAAGCTATCGAAATCCTTTTCAAGAAGACTTCGAATAACTTTAATAGATTATCACCGATAATTGCAAAGCCATAGATACCATCTTGTTTTGCTGTGCCTTGTAAGTGTGCATCAATAATAAATCAAGTTTACTAATGGTCAGAGTAGTTCGTGACCTCCGACAATAAGTTTCAAATGAATTCAATAACAAGGCATTTCTAAAATATTACCACTAAAAGTAGGAAGTTTTTTGAATGAGGCACGTTCTAAATGCCTCCAGGCTCTCTGGGGTAGCTCGGGCAATCGGGATGTAGGCACGCGAAGCACGGTCGCGAGGTGTTCTTAGTACGTGTTATTAATTTGATATTTATGTTCAATTAATGGTTTTTAATAGGGTGGTATGCCTCTTAAATAATTTTCCTCATCATCGATTAAGGAATTCTCATCGTCCAAAAATTGGGCGATGTTATCGTCAATTTCAGCTAATTTAATATCTAACTCTTCTAAATGAGTTATAGTATATTCTAAGTCTTTAATTTCAGAGTTGTTTGGATCTAATAATTTACTTTTGGCCTCGTTAATAGCCTTGGTAGCACGACTTCGTAATGTTTTACGTGATTTTTTGTGTGCCCCATAGACTTTGAGGTCACTATCTGATAGATCAGACATATGGGAAGCCATTTAATGTCAAAATTGTTTAAAATATAAGACTTATAAGATTTGATGTATTCAAACACTAAATTTAAAATATTTTAAATTATCAAGATTAAATTATTAAATACAAGTACAATATGGATTGTACAAGTAAAAATATTGTATAAGTAAGAGTACTTAGTACAATAAATAAAGTCTTGAAGACAACAAATAATATTAAAATTTTCAAAACTATAAGATTAAATATATTTTATGATGTTCAACAAAAAATGTTGAACAGATGAACCGGTCTCAAATGTACTGGTATAAAGCGCTGTAAATATTGTATAAAAAATTTTATACATGAAAGTGTCTCGTGCACAAAAAAAATCAAATTATAAAACTAAGTTATTTTTATATAATACTATACTATATTATAAAACCGGTGAAATGTGAATACCTATACGAGGTATCACTGAAATAAATTAGCCTAGTATCATATTTAAAATAAATTAAACTATTGTTATTATAAAAAAAATATTGACTCCTACGAGAGAGAGTGGGTGATTATATATATAACATATACTCTATTACTGATACATAATTTTAATGAATATTGTTATTAAAAGTATTTAAAACTAAACTAAACAAATATGGAATAATTGTGTTTATATTACACAAACAGGTTTTAATATAGATAATCGAAAACTTAAAATTAAATTTGAAAATGAGACGAAATTATTAAAAAAAAAAGAATAGAAATATAAAGTTACGAAATTAAAATATTTTACTATTGTAAAAATAAATGAAAAGAAATGAAAGTTACATCCTAATTAAACTTAAGGCAGTTTTGATTATTAATATATAATATAATATAAATATATATAATATTTTTAAAATATTATAAATGTTTTATTTTAAAATATGTTTATAAAAACATATTTGTACTTTGTTATCAAATATTTAATTATATAAGTTTTTTAAAGCTTAAGTGGGGAAAAATAAATTTCCCCTAAATTGAGGGGGAAACAATAATTTTCCAGGAAATCGATGGGGAAACAATTTTCCCCTAAATAAGGGGATACATTCCCCACTTCCGGAGCCAATAAATTTGTATGTGAAGAGAACTGAGAACTTATTGTCTCATGTAAGCTCCCCATCAAAAAAATAAAAACTGTTTATTTAATATTTTGTTCAAGGGTTGAATGTTGTTTAAGGGGAAAAATTATGTTCAAGGATAATATAAATGACACGAAAAAACAAAGGTAAATATTTTCTTGGAATTATTAAAAAATGTAAAATCAGGATTCTGTCATTTCTACAGAGAATTTTATGAAAAAATTGTTTAAGTTCGGTTGCCAAGCATTTTATGACTCAAAAAGTTTGAGACGCTAAAACGTAAGTGATTTCGAAAAATTCAAAATCTGTTAAAGGACTGAGATGAGGACGTTGGCTCCAATTAAATGTGGAGGATTAGTACAAGTCCCCAGGTAAGCTGGGCTAAATAAGACTCCCATCACCAATCTAACCATTTTATTCCTACTGTCCAAAACTAAACTCTGGCGCCGGTACCCACTTCGCTGATCGAGTTTGAAAGGAGCCAATGAATAGTGGAAATTAAATATTGTATATATATAATTATACTCGGTGGACCTCTGTATGTTTCCAACCCAGCTTAATATATATAAATAGAAACGAATAGAAAAATAATTATTGATTCTCTAATTTACTGCTTATATAAAGACCGAATGCCTATAAAAGAACCTTAGATTTTTTATTATGATTGAAAATTGGGAACGAAATAAGTTTTATCCTGTATATTACAATTAATTTGAAATTTATTTTCTATAGTTGTTGAAAGTTTATTGAGTTTATTTTTATATGGAAATCGATAATTATTTGAAATTATAAAATTTTCATTACGAAGTTATTTCTGAATTTCCGAATATCAAAACTCACTAAGAACATGTATAAATTTTTAATATCCTTCCGAAAGATGGCAGAGTGATGTTAAAAAATACTCTAGTCAAGTTTCCGAAGATTGATTGACAATATAACAACAATTATTTAATTGTGATAACGATAACAATAACAGCATACTACCAAGACTTTCCATAATTTATGTACAATGAAGCCAATAATAATAATATATATAATAATAATAATAATAAAAATAATATTTATATAATAATATAATAATAATAATAATAAAATAATAATAGAAAGCATATCTTGTACACTAAAATAAATGAGGAATTACATAATAATAAATAATAAATAATAATGAATAATATAATAAATAATCATAATAATTAATTACTCATGTAATGACTACATAATAATTAATTATTTGTAGGAAATTATTAATTTTCCAAAAGTGTTTCAGTAAGAAGATGAATTCCGATATTAACTTTGCTTTTTTTGTTCCTTAATGAATCTAGTTCTTGAACCAAAAGAAGACTAGAAGATTTAGAACTATCAGCTAGGTTAAAAGGGAAGGCTAATTAAATTATTACTGAAACAGAAGTAATCCCTCTGTCTAAGGAAACTAACTTGCTCCATCCCCACACAGGTTAAACTATATCTAGCCATTACCTACTAGCTACAATTTATCTGCACAATAGGATAATCACGACCGTGGAGAAATTACACGAAAATTCAGAAACTCAGCTAAACTGGCTAATAAATTATCTTATTTTTGGCAAAAGAAATTTATGGATATTATTATATATAATATATACATGAATATATAATATAGATTATATGTATCTATAAAATTATCATAAATAAAGGCCTATAAGCGTTAATTAAGATTTATTGACAACGATAAGCCATTATTGTAGCGAATTTTATTTGTCAATCTTTGAACTGTCAAAATTTTTGGAGAGTGCCACTTAAAATGTGGCGCAAATTAAATATTTCTAAATATAAATATTTATAATTTTATAAAATAAATATTTGTTCCGATAAATATATATATAAGTTAGTTAATTTTCGTTTAGTCATATTTACGAGGGGAGGCAATGGTTAATATAACATATTTTATGACAAGAATCGTTTAAATGACGATCTTGATATGCAGATTTCACGTATGAAATATTGAACAAATATTTAGATTTTGATTTTTAGTTTATTATTTCCTGACTTTCGCCTATTTTCTGATGACTATCTTACAATCACTTATTATATAACTGAAATTAAATATTATAAAAATGAGGGTTTCATAATTTTTATTGAACGGAGCGAAGCTACGTTAATTTCTGTACAAACATATTCTTGAAATTCCTCGTCGGTAAATTCTGGAATTTTTCCTCATTATATATTTTAACCAAAATCTTTAAATTATAGCAACCTTTGCTAAGCATTCCCTCTTATAGATGGAATTTTTTCATAATCTTTATTCTTCCCCCAATTTTTTCCCCCTTTATTCGTTTTTAATACCTTTTATTTTTTTGAGTGTGAGTTTATTGTTTTCTTGTGTAAAAAATAAAACAAAAGGTAGTAACAAACACTCAAACACGTTATGGGTGACAATAGAAAGAGAATATAAATAAAGGTGGGTAATTGTTGTAAATATTAAAAATCTTTTTAATTTTTTCGCCGAAGAGATAGAGAGAGGGAGAGAGTTAAAAGATAGACAAAAACCCTGATAATTTCTCTTCTTCCCGACCGACTTTTTGTATGTGACATTTAAAAAATTAAAGAACGAAATAAAAAAACGGGCGTCCTTGGAAGTGATTTGCACAGATATTGTTTGGTCGTGATAAAGACCGGTTACAAATAATCCTGTCGGGAATCGGCTAATTCCAAGACTATGGTGAACTATTCTATAAGCAAGTACTTCAACATTATATATCGACTCGTGTGTCCACGATCAAAAAATACTAAAACCTGACAAACCACCCAACAGCCCAACTTCATATAGACCAGGTACCACTCACAAAATACCATCCACCTCCATCCCGGGTCGGGATCATCATTGAGGGGTACTCGCCCCTCTTCTCTCCACCCTAACCATCTGAAATCAGGAAAGAAGGGTGACACTAAAGTCACTCTCACATCGCGATTCCTAAGTCCAAGCAACCCCGCGCTCCATAATGTATATCTACACATCCCACCCCCACCACCAATTCCCTCAAACACACTCACACCACCCCACAGCCCCACCACCATCCCCTACCACACCACACTCCACAAACAGTTTTCATGCGTTCACCCCGCCCGGCTCAGCCAACCCACCACAACACACAAAACAACTTGCCCTGACAAACCCCTCACTCTCTCACTCTCAGACCAAGTTCCCGCTCAACCGATAACCGACTGCATGTCTCTAAACATTCGACAGGCACACTCACCACCCTGACCAACCACCGCTCCTCCATCCCCCCCAAACCAACCTCACCTAACCCCCTACCCCAACTACCCGTCACCCCCTCCGCACCACATGACACCCCCCCCCCACCCCCCCTCCTCCCCGTAGACACTCCTTCTCCCCCCCCTTTCACGACCCCACCCACCCCGCACCTCGCCACCCAAACCCTACCCCTGCCCGACCCCGACCGCCCCTCCTCCCCCCCCTCCCTACCCGCCACCACCACACGCCCCTGCACACCCCCCCCGCCCCCCCCGCCCTCCACCACCACCCACCTCACATCAACACCAATTACGATTTATATTATTAGTACAGATCAAAACCGAGGGGACATCTGACGGTGACAATTAATTAAATAAACTTTTATTCCTTTATTAGTTTTAATACTTCACAATAACAATTATATCAAAAATTAGCAAATTTAAAATATAGTAGTAACATAAATAAATTCCCTCCACACACTCACACTCTACCATCTACTCCGTAAAAAATCATCTAAGCAAGCTTTACCAAATCAGACTAACCCATCTGGCAACCACTCCAACTTGCTCAGAACCTCGGATCTACCTGCTTTATTCTCCAGAGAAATTCACCAACTAACTACACTCTCGTACCACCTTCTCTTCTCCCCCATCTACACACCCACTACACTCACCCTCTCTTCAACACTCAACTCATCCAGATCTCTGTCTCATGTTTTTCTGCATTAACTTTGCTATAAAATTCTTATTTCTCTAGGACGACCTTCACCCTACCCCCATATTACTTCTCCTGCACATTTCTCCCTCCACCCCACCCACTCGCTCCCTCACAACTTCCTTCGCCACCACCCCACCCGCCTCATATGAGGCCCCCCTCAAAACCCCTCCACCCTCCCTCTCTTCTCGATTAAAGACCGTCACATGACCGCCTCTCTAACCCGCTAGAATCAACATTCTAGAGCGCTCAGCACCCCACAATTGAATCCCCCACCAACCCCCAACCGCTCTGCACATATCCCATCCGCCCAGAACCTGGTTAACTTCAGGGGTCGGTGGAAAACATTTCAAAATGAAAATTTCCACACAATCGAAAGCGCCTACCTCTTTGACCAGCGTAACCTCTCTCGCTATGCTTCTTTACTAATTATTGTAGATTCATGACTTCCCCCCCTCTCCCCACTCACTCCACAACCACCTTTCACTCACCAACTACCCCACCGTTCTCCTCTACCCTCTGCACATACCCATCCAAGAACAGCTATGCAAAATTTCAAAACTCTGTCACAAAGAGAAAAATCGAATCCCGTTCCCTCTCTCACCCCCTCCACCTCTCCTCTCACCACCCCTCCTACTCCCACCCAAACCCCTTTCTTAACTTAAAAGCCAGCGTATCCCCACCCCCACCTCCCACCTACCTCACACCTCATACCCTCACCACTCACCCACCCTTAATCATATATATATCAACTCCACCCCCACCCCTCCACCCCCTCACACCCTATTATACTATATATATAGTATATACCTCACTGTCACATTACTACTAAATAAGCATGATATATACTATATAATTATAATAATATAACATTTGTCATATAAATTATAAGCCTCACACCTCACTATCCTATATATATATATCGAAATACTCTAATATTTTTGGCCTGAAAACACTTGCGTACGCTATAATACCTCCCTCCTCCGCCACACGAACTACTAAAGAAAGTCAGTTTGAAATTTTTTAACAAAGAAATGCAAATTCGGGCGGGTGGAGTCCAGCCCTAACCCCATTTTAGGTGGTTACATGGTAATTCTCTCGTCAAGGTTCCCAAATTGGATTCCTTAACTATTTATTATTAAATAAACTCAATATTGTGGCAATCTTTCCAACGAGGTAGCCCCAATATAAAGGGATAATCTTTAAACTGCTTAGAATCCACTTCATCAATAATACTCGCGTAATTGAAATCCTGCAATTTCTCGGCTGCAAATTTGCACGACTCTCGCAGCAATTTTTAGTTAAGAAATTTCTACATTTCATCATATACAATCATTACTCTAAGATTATTATTTCAAAATTTTTAAAGGAAATAGCGATGACTATGTATTCACAATTCCCTTGATCACGATTGCAGGTCAACCACTCGCGAACCCAGTCATCAAAACCAAAAAGGAAAACTGGGAAGGAGACTACTGAAAGTATAAAATAAATTACGACATATATATATAATATATATAGATATAATATATATATAATATATATTTTATAATATATAATATAATATATATCCATATTAATATATATATATATATATAATATTTATATAAATAGTAATATTATAATACATTACGGTATATACTATGGTTTAATCCGATTGAATATGAAAGTTGTTGAGCTGTAAGAACGGTGGCTTTTTGCAATTAATCCTTGGTGAATGAAAAGAGACTAAGTGTGCCAGGGTTCTTCATGAGGGTATGTGCAAACTAGTGTTTAACGTATTAGTGAAGCTATTGTCTGGAATAAAGATATAGATCTAAGGTACAATCTGTTTACATGGACAATCCAGGGCGTGTTAGGGTCGAGATAGAATTGATAATTATTAATATATAATATATATATATATATATATATTATAATATAAATATATAAATAAATATATATATATATATAATATATATATATATAATATATATATATTATATATATATATATATATATATATATTAGTAATACGGTATATTCTATAATGGGTGATCATGTGGGGTTTTGTTGTTTACCAATATGTTATATTTGCAAACCACGTGTGCCGTTTCTAACTATCCCGTTTCTCTTTTCCAGTATTGGTTGGCTAATATCATTCATGTGAAAAGACTCACATGTAACAAAGTCTCTCCAATTGTTCATTCTGTATTACGAAATCATCGTTCTGTGAAAATGTTTTTTCGTGCATCTTTAGTAATATATGGTGCCATCACAGACCTACAAGAAAACCACTATTGCCAATCTCATTCGCAAATTTTTAAACGCAGTTTAAATTATTGGAAGATACCCGATGGAATTAGACCACCTGCCAGCTCCGCTAGTGAAGAGATATTGGAGTCTGGGACGCTGCTCAGTGTGGCGGACGACCCTGACGAATCGAGTTCGGGCGTCGTTCTAGGAGAGAGCTAGGGTTTGTCGTACGCCAGCTAACCCTGGAGTGATTAAGAATTGATCTTGGGTTTAAATCCACATACACAAAATCCAAACTCCTACAGGAATTGAACCCGCCTCTCCTTAGTCTGCGGCGTATTTTTCAGTTAATCCTGCTCTACACGCAGCTCAACTTGACAAATCCCCTGTTTTATCGCGAGATTTTGTTCAGCGATGAGTCATTTTCTGGCTCAAAGTGATTTAATTAAACAGAAACTGCGTATTTGGGCTATGACAAACCCTGGGAGTTTAAAGCAGTCTACGCGCTACAGCACAAAATATGCACAGTTTGGGTGTGGTCTATGGGGCGGCCGGAATCATCGCCCTCGGTCCATACGTTTCTTCAAAAATGATAGACCGACAGAATGTAACCTTGAATGGGAACGCATCTGCGGGCAGATTAAGAATAAATTTGATGTCCCTACAAATTGAAGCCGGTGCCCGTGCAGCTTTTGGTTCACCACAAGACGGAGCTACTTGCCATACAGCGAGAAGAAACAAGTGACCTATTGAGAATCATTTTTGGTGACATTGATTGTCACGTTTTGACCGTGAATTCGGCCTCCTTAATCATTGCGATATACATCACCATTGGAATTTTATTTGGGGTTTACGTGAGATCAACGGTCTTTAGCGGATAAGCCACCTCCATCCGACTGCTTCTTTAGAAGCCCAACATTATTGATACAGCGTTATTCGAGAATTATATCCGCTCGCGTATGCTCTTGTAACCCTTTCGTCCAGATGGACTTGCCAGGACGGACCAATTAGCCGTAGTCGCAGCCAACATTTAAATGAGATAATTCTTAAAAGTAAACTTGATCATATCAATATTCTTGCATCGTACTCATAATAACTTTTCACCATAACTTTCAATGCCATATCGTTTTATTCCAATCAGCATTAAACAAACCATCCAATATGAATCACTCCGTTATATATATATAAATATATAATATATATATAATATATATATATATTATATAAATATATATATATATAATATAAATATAATTATTATATATAACTATTTAATATATATAAATATATATATATATAAATATATATTATATATATATAATATAAAGAGCGACCGACTCCTAGCTAGAAATACCTAGAGAAGTTCTACTCCTTGAATAGGGCTATGGCCCGTGAGGTTTGAACTTTCAAATGTATCATACTATATAATAATATATATATATAATATATAATAATATAAATAATATATATAATATAATATATATATAATATATATATATATCCAGTATATAATATAATGTATATTATATATATAAACATATTATATATATATTATATATAATATAATATATATTTAACGATTATATATATAGTATATAATATATATAAAATATATATTAAATTATATAATATAATAATATAATAATTATATATAGCATCAATGTTTTACAAGAATCAACACATGGCTCACAGAAATGCTGCACAACTGGTGTTGAAATCATACATCCATGGGTGGTCCTGGCTTTACATTTTTTAAATGTCAAAGCAGAATGTTAATGGCAGTAATACTGCCACTGACTCAAAATAAATTAAAAAACGAAAAATAAAACAGTCCTTACATTATAAATAGTCCAATATTACATAACTAAACAAATTTATATAAAAAGATATTTCATTTCTTGAATGATAAGAGAAAATAGAATTACTTAGTTAAAGTAAGAAATTCAGAAAAATATGCGATACGCGACCTTTATTAGAATTGTGTATGACCATATAGTAGGAAAAATGATGACTGCAAATAAGGGTCCAGTGGGCCAAAATCAATGACGTATGGTGAGAGCAGATGCGGGTATGGCGACGGGAGTAAAAATTTGCCATGGGAGAGCGGTCCCTTGACATGTATGCGACTTGTGAGTGATATTGGTGTTGGCAATAACAATGCACTGCTAAGTTACACCTGCTGCAAGCGCTTTCGTCGGGGAGAGGAAGCCTACTCACCAATGTTCGGCGCTTATATTTCTAAGTTTCGCCCTCACTGATCACCCGTCCACACTCACTGCTAATTAGCAGAAGCCACTGTTCAGACTAGCAGATAGTAAATCAGTTGATGAGGATTGGCGAACCTTGTCGAATAGTATCTGGGAGGTACCTAGAGCAGCTCCGAAAAGATGAGGCAGCCATTTTGGCCTTTCTGTCAGCTATTTCGTTGCTAGTTACCCCTCCGTGAAGATGAGGAGGGTCCCAACACAGTATAGATTTGTTTTTAACGAGAGTGATGAGCAGCCGAAGATTTTGTTAGTACAGCAATAAACAATTGATATATTTTGAAATAGGGTGATTTAAGCGCCATGAAATGGCGCTGAGCGAACCCTGAAAAATACATAAGAGTTGGCTTGGTTAAGGAATAAATTCAAGAAAGGGCAATCATTATAGCCATTAAATCTGCCGTAAAAATTGAAGCGTGATGGGGAAGGATATGGGAGAGATTGCGATCAGGAAAGACAGGAAATGCACCTACACTGTTACCTGTTTAGAGCCGTTAGTAAACACTGAGTAAATCATTGTGAAACTTGCAATATGAATACAGAATGATGTTTTTTAAACAAGCAGCAGGTGATAGATTTGGAGAAAGAGGTCAGGACCAGGCAAATGGTGGGAGCAGCGGATAACCAAAGTGTATACCCTTCATCATAGAGAACGGCAGGACCTTTTGCAAAGGATGTTAAGGAAAATTAAGAATGTTATAAACTGTGTTTGAAATGGCCAGTAAGAGAGGATTCTGAGGTACCTCTCGCAGAATCGTTGCTAGAGCAGACGGTATTGGGGTTTGAAAGCTAAGATAACTTGTGGTACATGATTGTATTCCTTCAAAAGAGACAGTGTCATTATCATCAGATTCAAACTTCAAAGGCTCACCCGGGGAGACGATCGGAAGGCTCCAGTGGAGATACGGATCGCCTCGTTTTTGTAGTAGAGTTGGGAAGTCTCTCCATATACTAGGCAGCCGCAATCCAGATTTTGAATCGGATAGGCATGTAGAAAATGTAAGAAGTGGACTACGATCAATCACCCCAAGATTTTGAGCAAGATTGACGTAGAAAAGGTCAAGCATTGTATGAGAAGTAATGTTCAGGAGTTTAATTGCGGTGCGTATTTAATTGGTACTATTCGTAGCATGGAAATCTAGAAATTTTAACTTGTGTAGGATAAAAGGATGGGCGAACCGGTAAGGTTAGGTTTGCGGGCGGAAGGGCAGGTTTCTCGCATTCCCTTTATCTTAAAAAAATACTGCTGAAGTAGTTTTTGGTGAGAATTGAAAGCCATGGGAATTACCCAATATTCTCAATAGTTAGTTGAAGTTGCCGTTACAAGGAATCGGCAGCCTGGCGTCGCAATATGCACCCACGCAAGGTCATCAACATAGAAGAGATGAAACATTTGATGGTCGCTATGATAGAAGTAACGAAGTCATCTGAATCCAAGAGCAATACGTGGTAACTTAGAACACTGCCCTCACGCCGGCAACAATCTTCAGCCAGAGTCAAAATGGTGTGATAGGACAGAAAGAGCACTGAATCTGAACTATTATCTGACCAAAAGGTATTTAATAAAGCAGAAGGCGGAAGGCTGTTCCTTGAAAAACTACACGAGAGAGATAGGAGTTGTAAAGGAGAAAAACCAGTTCTCCAAGTTGTTCTCATAAACTTCTCAAGTCAAAAAATAACCAAGAACTCATCCCACCAGTCGAAAGGGCTTCCCGGATGTCATGATTCAGTTTTAACAAGGGATTCAAGGTTGAACGATTTTTGCAGAAACCAAACTGGAAGTTTGAAAAGGCCTGACGACTCTCTGGAACCGGGAATAAGGCGACCTGAACCCATTTCTCCATTAATTTACAAGTAGCGCAGTCACGAAATTGCGTCATTGTTGTCCCGCAACTTTGGAATCTTCCCAATGTTTAGGAAAATAGGGATTACTAAAAGCTGTTGTCCAAATTGAGGAACAAGCAGGATCGATCAGATTCGTTATAACAGAATCGCATAACCTGATCGACAAGAGAGTGAAGTATGACGAAAACATTAGGTTATAGAAACCATGTCTGGGCCAAGGGCATCGTCTTTGCTATTGACTAATGCTGCTTGATACTGTAAATGTAAGACGGTTGAAAAATCTGGTAATACAGTGTTAATTCTCAATTTTTGAAAGGTTTCGGGGTAGCGAAAGAGCTCGAAGTGCTATCATACCTATAACCCTAAATACATATTGCAGCATTTCTGGTACAGAATCGTTATCGGTTATATCAGGTGCGCTAAAGAAGACTGTGTGTGAAGAAGTTCTGGAAGTGGCAAAATATTATTTGTGTAAACCTTCCCACACTAAAGAAAGGGAGCGAGTTTTGCAGTTAATGAGTTCGAAGTATAAGTTCAAAAGTATTGTTTACGTGTTTGGCGATGAATTCAGCGAGATCTCGCAGCAGCTGATTTAAAGATAATCATGTTTGAGGTGGTGCGGTCCTTTTGTATTGCCTGTAAAGAGTCTTTTCTTCTCCCGGTTAGCTTGTGCGCACTCTTGGGACAACCAAGGGGTTATCTAAACAACAACGATGCCAGAGGATCGCGGGATGCAAGCTTCCCCAGCCTCGACTGAAAACTTTTTGGAAGAAGTTAAAGCATCAATCAAGCAGTCGGAAACCTCTTATTGAAAGGAGAGAATGATATAGCTGTAGCCTAATGAAAATGAGCCCATTCCGTTCGGTCATAACGCCAGCTGGAATTGGGTTTTAACATTGGGCTCGGAGCAAATTCGGTTTAAGGCTCATTGGGTAATGGTCACGTGCAGCGTATAAGCATCAGCAGCGGGAACAGAGTGAAGCGATCCATAAGAAAATGGGAGCGAAAAGGAATACAGGAAGAAGTGTGAGGAGCATACATTAAAAACATTCAAAATTGGATGTTCTAGTGAGCCAGTTAAGACATCCCAGAGAAAAGGGTGTTAAAAGATCGTACAAAGATTTTAGACTTCGTTCTCCGACTGTTATACTAGGAGATTTCAACCTTTGCCATCCCTTATGAGGCATAAGGGGTGGCAAAGGTTGAAATCTTCTGGTATAACAGTCGGTGCACGAGGCTGGATAAAAAGATATGCTAATCGACCTTAGTAAACTCAGTACTCGGAACCAAGTAGATTGAGCTGGCAGTAGGGACCGACCGGGGCGGGAATTTTGCCGGGGCCGGGCCGGGGCGGGGCCGGGGCCGGGGCGGGGCCGGGGCCCGGGCCGGGGCCGGGCCGTGGCCGGGCCGGGGCCGTGGGCGGGGCCGGGGCCGGGCCGGGGCCGGGGCCCGGGCCGGGGCCGGGGGACACGTCCGGCCGGGGCCGGGGCCGGGGGGGCGGGGGCGGGGGCGGGGGCGGGGGCCGGGGCCGGGCCGGGGCCGGGGCCGGGGCCGGGGTTAGCTAAAATTAGAAATGTAAGTCAAAAACACAGAAAGTCTTAAAACTTAGGATGAAATTAAATATAATTTCAAATAATTAATTTTAAATTTAAAAAAGGAATTACATTTAATTAATTCAATAAATAAATATTTGCGAAAGAAGTTTTTAGACGTACTTCTTCCAACTCATGAAGATGTACTTCTATTACATTCCAAATACATCGATAAATAATATAAATATATATATAATATTATATATCATATATATATATAATATATATATATATATAAATTATATATATATAATCTATTATTATATATAAAAGTAGATTAAGAACTACTTTGAAATCTTTCAGTAAATTTACTTTAGAGAGGAAGCCCTTGGATTCTTTTTTACGTATTTATGTTTTTACTGTCACTTCATTGTATTACTAAATGTACACAAATTAAAAATATTGTTAAAGACACTTTTTTTTTATGATATAAATTTAAAAGGAAAGGTAATGTTTCGTCCGACACCGCAGTACCTTATTAGGCTAAGGGACTGTGATTTCTTGCCTTGATGCTTCATCAGTTCAAGGGTGTGTTCAGTTGGTCTGCTATTGTTTCTTCTGGTTTTGTTCAAATATTTTGAGTTTTTCAGGTATTTCATTTTGCATAAATCGTATATAAAAATCAATGCGCTTTTCTATTGAAAGTCTTACTTCCGGTAACACTCCCAAAAGGATTCCCTGATTGGGTCTGATGGTGTCGTGTGACTTGATATTGTCTGTGATTTTTGCTATTGCTGTGGTAATGGTGATTGTTGTTGGTTTTTGGATATTTGCCGATGAGATGTGTTAACGCCCATGACTTGTTAAAGGCTGAATTTATGCGTCCTTGTGCAGGTATCTGTATGTTCTGATGTTTTTCTTCTTTTCAAAATCTATGGTTCCCACTATATAATTTTGTATTGTCAAGTATGCAGGGATGTGATATATAAGCTTGGGGGAGATTTTCTTTCGTTTTGGGGGTTTAGAATGTTTTTTAAGGTGATGTTATTTGAATTAGTAATGATGGTAATATTTTTTTGGTATTTTTTTAACGAATATAATGGTAATTGAATAAGTAAAAAGGAGGTGTTGCTATTTTTCGGGGGAAATGTGCTATAGTACCTTCTTGTGCTTTGGTTAAATGCCTTTGTGATGAGGATTGAGCTGTTTTAATATATGAAACGGGAAGGCCAATTCTCATTACAACATAACTTCTTTCATTTTAATGGTAAATATTACAAACAAACTTTCTGCCTGAGTATGGGATCTCCACTGTCTCCCATACTCAGTAACATTTATATGGAACTAACAGAATTTAATCATATTTTACCCCACCCTTTTAAGTTAAAGAATAATGTTTTGGATTAGATATGTAGCTGACATTTTTGTCTCCCTCCCTCACAACACCAACTTTAATGATGATGTCCTAAACTATATTAATTCTATTCATCCTTCAGTTCAGTATACGATAGAAATGCCTTCCAACAACTCTATCACCTTCCTCGATACCTTAATCACATGGAATAACAATCACTTGCAATTTACTATATATAGAAAAACCAACATTCACAACCAACTATAATACATTGTCTATCTAATCTTTCCCCAGAGCACAAAATTAGCTGTTCTGTCATCTCTATTTCTCTGTGCTTTTCGTATATGCTCTCCCCCTGTTCTAGCACAAGAAACTAAATACATCCACAATAATTTCAAATCACTTTACTATCATGCTGGCTTTTTCAATCACAAAAGCATTTTAACAAAGCAAAAAGAGGTATCTATACGCAACCTTTTTCCGGAAGAAATAGCAACACCGTCCTTTTACCAAATTCTCAATTATCCATTATTCGTTAAAACAAATATACCAAAAAATATGTAACTCATTCCATCAAATAGCATCACCTTAAAAAAACATTCTCAAACCCCCAAAACGAAAGAAAATCTCCCCCAAAGATGTATATATCACATCCCCTGCCATACTTGCAGATAAAAATATATAAGGTGGAACCAATAGGATTGCAAAGAAGAAAAAATCAAACATACGGATGACCTGCACAAGGACAGCATAACTTCAGCTTTAACAAGTCATAGGCGTACCACAGGCCACTCTATCAACTTTCAACATATAAGGATGATTCAGAAATATCAATCACACGAAGCATCGCAAAATCATGGAATCCTTTTGCATTTTAATAGTAATCACTACCATATTGCATCCGGTCGAAGTTAGGATAGATTTATACATAAATGAATATCTGAAAACATCAAAAATATCAACAACACCTATGAAGAAAATAGCAGCCAACCTGAAACACACTTGAATCGATCGAAGAAAGCAAAGAAATCCAGTCCCCTTGCCAGAAAAGGTCTGCGCGTGGTTCGGGACGAAATTAGCTTTCCTTTTTAACAAATTTATTTCATTAAAGAAAAGTGTCTTTAACCAATGTTTTTAAATTTGTGTATCTATGTTAGTAATAAAATGAAGTGAAAGTAAAGCATAATACTAAAAAAGAAATCCAATGGGCTTCCTCCTTAACAGTATATATATAAATATATATTATATATTATATATATATATATATATATATTATATATATATATATAATATATTAATATGATATATAATATATATATATATAATATATATATAATTTATATATAAATATATATATATATATATTATATATATATATATATATATATTATTATATATACTATATATATATACTATTATATATATATATATATATATATATATATATACTATATATATATATATATATATATTACAATTATATATATATATATAATATTATATATATATATAATAATATATATATATATATATATATATTATATATATATATATATATTATATTATATATATGAATATTATATTATATATATATATATAGTATATATTGAATATTCAATTAAATAAATAAATTTTGAAAAGAGATTTCGGAAAAGATTTAATTTTTTTTTTAAGATATTTCTTAAATAAATAATAAATACATTAATATTTTACACAATTATATTTATTTCCTTTTCCGAATCCTCGTTTGATATATAAAATTTCGAATATTTTTGTTATGTTAAAAACTCGGAAAAATTATAATTTGGCCTCAATTTTAATTGTGAATCATAGTAAATTACCAAAAAAAAATTAATTATTATAGGGTAAAGTTTATATTTTTGCATCAATTTAATAACAAGGAGTTAATGGCAATAAAATATATTGTTTTTATTTTTTTTGATTCAACCCTCTATTATATAGTGTAAATTTACAGCTAACCCCGGTAGAAAACCCGGTTTTTCCTGATTTTTGGCCGGGGCCGGGGCCGGGGCGGGGCCGGGGCCGGGGCGGCCCCGGTCGGTTCCTAGTGGCAGAAGGTCGGTGGACAGATGGAGTCGTGCTGCCACTGCAGGAAGTCTAGTTTGAAGAGGGAATGGATAATAGGGGACTGATTTATGAATGAATATTAATGCACCCCTTTCCCCCCCCCCCCCTTTATCCCCCCCTCCTTGGTCCCACCCTCCCCCCCTTTCATACGAGGTTAGCGGAGATTTTGATATTCGACCAGTTGGAAGAAGTTCGCGGTGAGCATAGTCGAAGTTCCTGCACATATGCACTTTGGTGTACATATGTTAATTAATTGAACAATTTTTTCGAAATTAGAGTAGTAGCCACGACAATTCCATTAAAGGAAGGTGGTCATGCTATATTGTTATAAATGATATATATATATATATATTATATATAATATAATATTATATATATATATATAATATATATATAGTATATATATAATATATACTATATATATTCTATATACTATAATATATATATATTATATTAATTTATAATATATAATTATTATTATATATATTACTTAGTATATATAATAGAGGGAGTGGATGTGGGGAGTAAGTGCGGTGGTGACGTAGTGGGTTGTGTTGGGATCTTTTTATGTAGCGGTAGTGTAGGCGTCAGGTTGTGTCGGGATGTTAGTGGTCTTATATCTACAGATATATCGGGTTGTATTTATGTATTTATTGTGATAATATGAAATCAATATTATGTTATATCAAGTTCGGTAATAGATTATATATATATATATATATATAATATATATATTATATATTATATATATATATATATATATATATATATATATATATATATAAATATATTATATATATATATATATATAATATATATATATATATATATATATATATATTATATATATATAAATTAATATATATATTATAATATATATTATAATCATAATGTTGCTATATATATATATATATATATATATATATAGTTCTATATACATACCTAATTTAAATATGAAGAGACTTAAATTTATCATATTTTAATATATATATATATATATATATATATATATATTATATATATATACTATATATATATATATACTATATATAATAAATATATATAATAAAATTTCCTTTAATATTAATTAATAGAATTCCTCCTCTCTCTCTCTCTTCTCTGCCTTCTCATCTTCTCTCTCTCTCTCTCTCTCTCTCTCTCTCTTCTCTCTCTCTCTCTCTCTCTCTCTCTCTCTCTTAGTGAACAAATTAATATATTTTAAAATTTTTTGTTGCTTCTACTGTTATTGTATATATATAATAATAATAATAATAATAATTAATAATAAATAATAAAATAATAATAATAATAAATAATAATAATATAATATAATAATAATATAACAATAATAATAATAATAATAATAATAATAATAGGATAATAAATAATGAATAGTAACAATAATACTAAAATGAATAATAATAATAATAATAATAATAATAATAATAATAATAATAATAATAATAATAATAATAAAATAATAATAATAATAATAATAATAATAATAAAATAATAATAATAAAATAATAATTAATAATAATAAATAATAATAATAATAATAATAAAATAATAATATTATTATTATTATTATTATTATTATTATTATTATTATTATTATTATTATTATTATTATTATTATTATTATTATTATTATTATTATTATTATTATGTCATTTTATTATTATTAATTATTATATATTTTAATTTTATATTATTTGATTATTATTGATCTTTATTATTATTATTATTATTATTTTATTTTATTATTATTATTTATATGATATTATTGTTATTATATTATTATTATTATTATTATTATATTATTATTAATTATTATTATTATTTATTATTATTATTATTATTATTATTATTATTCATTATTATTATTCTTTTTCTCTTTACAATCATTCTTATTATTATCTAATTATTATTATCATATTATTATTTAATTATTATTATATTATATTCCGTATTATTATATTATCTTATTGATTAATTATTATTATTGTTTTTAAAAATTTAATTTCTAAATGCTCGTTATGAAGACCTTGAATTTAATTGAAAATTACTTATTTCATTAATTAAAATCAATCAATCAACCAAAACAATTTATTCAGTAAATGAACAATATATATATTATTAATTTTAACATTTTAGAATACAATAATTAATTAATCACAATCTGAAAGGGGCTAAATAATTTGCAACACAATGTGAGTGTCTTTTGAGCCCCAAAATAATATAGATACCGTTGTGATTAAATTTAAGGAATTGGGTATATAGGATTGAGCTTAGATGTAATCCCGGAAGTCCAATTTGTGATACACATTAGAATACATAATAATATTAATATTTATAAATAATATATTAATATTTATAAAATAATAAATAATACTAATAATAATAAATAATAAAATAATAAATAATAATAATAATAAATATTAATATATTATAAAATAATAATAATAATAATAATAATAATAATAATAATAATAATAATAATAATAATAATAATAATAATAATAATAATAATATAATAATAATAATAATAAAACAAATAATAGTAATAATAATAATTTTAAAAAAACTCAATATCAGCATTATTTTAATGTATGATTTTGGATTGCTTTTCCGAGCCTCCTGAAGGATTTTCTTCAACAGAAGAAAATTTTCTTTAGTTTCATTCGGAATAGAAATAAAACAATTGATCTTAAGTATAGTAATCAAGCTTCGTTCCGTAAACTTCGGACATTTTCAAGGGAATAAATTTTATTTTTAATATTTTAAAAAAATTTGATAAAATAAAATGTCGTGTAAACGTTAACAAAAATAACTAATAAAATAACGTAGAATTAAAAGTTAGAGAAGAGGTTAAACTATACAGTTACTTTTTGTCATTTACAAGAATGTTAAAAAAATTGGACATTTCTTTTATATGTTAATGTTATCTTTTAGGAGTTTCTTAAGAGCAATGATTCCCCTAGCCGCAATTCATAAAAATCATTTTTTTCCTTGTTTATGATGGAGAAGCATTCCCTTTATGCTGTTATCGGGATTTTTGTTGTGTTCTTCATTAAAATGTTTAAGAATATTTTGCTCGTCTTTATACTATGTTGGACATTCTCTATTGTTGAGGGTATTCGTGTGTACCGATCTAAGCATCGTTACATTTTCCACGTTTTCGAACAGTGAATCGTGTACATATCAACGTACTGTTTATCAAACCATCTCAAAGCGCTTCACGGCATAGAGAAAGCACGAGCTCAGTTTCAATGGCTTATCAATATATTTATTATATAAGCTTCTTCCCGTCCTTTGCTTTAATATGTTCTTTAAATTTATTTTTATTTGTTCTCTCGCTTTTTTTCTTCGCTTCTGACTGATATTTTCAAGTTAATAATATACTATCGAGCTTATATTTTGTTTTCTTTGGATGGTAATTGGTGAATAAATTAATTTACAATGTTCTCATAGTTTTTCTCTATATATTTTGGGGAACGTTTTATTTTTATCTAGATTCTGTGTTATTCTTTTTTTAATTTCTATATACAGAAAAGGGTCCTAGTCAGAACCAAAAATCAAAGAAAACGAAAGACGATAAGTTCGTAGTATATTATAAAACTAAAAATATCAGTCAGAAAAAAGAGGAGAGAACCTTAAAATTAATTTAAAAGAGCATATTAAAGCAAAAGACGGGAAGAAGGCTTTTTATTGAAATCGTATCTAAAAGCCATTGAATATCTGATGCTTGCGGTGCTTCTCCTACTCGGTGAAGCGCTTTTGGATTGGTGATAGTAGTAACGTTTGGTGAACCGATTTCAATGTTATAAAAGTGGATGTAACGCCGCTTATATTGGATCAAGAAACCTAACTAGGAGAAAACTAATATATTTATCGCAAGTCGTGTCTGTTTAAATCACATTTTTAGCTTTTGCAGAAGAACCGATAACAGCACATAAAAGAAGAAGCCTCTCCATCATAACGAAGAAAAAATGAATTTATGAGTTTGCGCCTGGACATGTGCTCTTAAGGAAACAATGAATACCAGTGATAAACAATAAAATATACACGAATATATCAATTTTTTTTAAACATATGCTTTAAATGACAAATAAGTCATGTTACGTTAACTTCTTCTCACTTTTAAATTTATTAATTTTAATTTATTTATTTTTTGTTAATAGTTTGCACGACATTTATTTATCATAAATTCGTTATAAATATTGAAAATAAAAGTTATTCCTGAATGATGTCCGAAGTTTAAATGACGAAAGCTTGGTCTATACTCTAAATCAATTGTTTTTATTTATTCCTGAATAATACTACAAGAAAATTTCCTTCTGTTTGAAAAGTAAATACATTCAGGAAGGCTTGAAAAAGCATCAAAATCTTACATTAATAACTATATATAATAATAAAAATAATAATAATAATAATAATAATAATCAAATAAATAATATATAATAATAAGTAATAATAATATAATAATAATATAATATAATATAACAATCATGATAATTATAATAATAATATAATCAAATAATAATAATAATAATAAATAATAATAATAATATAATAATAATTAATAATATAATAATAGATAAATAAATAATCAATAATAATAACAATAAAATAACTAATAATATAAAATAAAATAATTTTATAATAATAATAACACTTAATAATAATGACAATAATAACAATAATGACAATAATAATATTAAGTATAATAATAATAATAATATAAGTAAATAATCATAATAATAATAATAATAATAAAATAATAGATAATAATAATATATAATAACTAAAAATATATAATACAATAGATAAAAAATAATAATATATAATAATAATAAAAAATAATAATATAAAATAATAATAAATAATATAATAATAATAATAATAATAATATATAATAATAATAATAATAATAATAAATCAATCATAATTAATAATAATAATATAATAATAATAATAATAATAATAATAATTTAATTCTATATTCTAATTGTTTGGTCGGCTTGGGGTGTCTCCTACCTATTAACAGATTGAGCTTACACGAGCCCTACAATTAACGACGACACTTAGCCTTAGAACACCTCCGTCGGTGTGCTTAATTAATAGCGCAATTAACTGTCTGAACTAGCCCATTAAACTTCTGGCGAACCAGAATGGAAAACCACAGGTTAATGGTTAGGTGTGAATGAAATAAATGTAAAATTTATGTGCAAAAAGACAACATTCTATATTATCAAATGTCCGCCACCCAATAATGTGATCAGAACAGGTAATTATCTCTTGTTTTTCAAGAGACCCTATTTAAAAATGGTGTAAAAATTGTACAATGATATCTTGTATACCAAATTTCAAATACGATCACTCAAATTGGTAATTGTCAACGAAAAGATGGCAACGAGCCAAAAACAATATATCCGTTCTGTACGAGGAGATATAATCTCCAAGAAACGTCACAATCGGTGGTAGTAGTTAACGGAATAGTCTTTAACAATATATAATTCAAAGATTCATTTAAAAGTCAAATAAGCAAAAAATAAATATTTGACTCTATATATCGCACAAATCAATTTCGAAAAAAAGTATGCGGGTCCCAAATTAATCTAAATAAATTAATCGATATATATTCGATTAAAATTTTTACTAAATTTCAATGCTATTTGCAATTAATTTCGTTTGGTTTCCGACTTTCCTTTCGTAACAAAATTGTTAAAATATTTATACGTTATCGAACAATAGTGACAAAAAAATTCTAATACATGCAGTATACACATTCATATGTCGGTTTAAATAGAAAAACTGTCACCGAATTATGAGTGTAAATATAGAAATCCCAAAACCAATAATAATAATAATAATAATAATAATAATAATGAATAATAATAATAATATAATAATGAATAACTAATAATAATAATATAATAATGAATAAAATAAATAATAATAAAATAATAATAAATACACCAAAATGTGCCCATTCTAGTTCCTTTGTCTTTGTTCACCTGTTTTCGAATACAATGTTCTTCTCCATTATGGAGTAATTATGAACCCAAAGAGTAGAATCTTGTTTTTGAGAAGTTAATGAACCAATTAAATCGGACGAGTTAATGATTTCGAATTGATAACAATTGGAGGGCGATGCGTCCTTGCCTTTTCAATTGCAGAACACAATTAAAAGGAAGAGAAACTCTCTCTTCTTCCTCTCTGTCTCTCCTTTCTCTCTCTCCTCTCTCAATCTCCTCCTCTCTCGTTCGAATCTCTCCTCCCTCTCGGGGTCTACTCATCTCTCATCTCAGTCCCTCGTCTCCTCTCCACCTCTTTCCTCTCTCTCTCTCTCGTCTCTCTCTTCTCTCTCTCTTCTCCTCTCTCATCTCCCTCTCTCTCTCTCTCTCTCTCTCATCTCTCTCTTCTATTTACTATATTCATTTTTTACTCATTCTCCATCATCAAACTCCTTTCTCACTCTTACACATTCTTTCTTCTACCTATCTTTTTTCTCTTTCTTTAACTGCTCTCTCTCTTCTCTCGTCTCTCTCTCCTACTTCTCAAATCATAATTTATTTTTCTCTATCCTCTCCTTCATTCACTTCTTTCTCTCTATTCTTCTCTCTCGTCCCTCGTCTGCTTCTCTCTTCCTCTTTCTCTCCTC